>JAFFST010047563.1:4874-22203 GCA_022414735.1 Noturus placidus
AGATGAAAGGTACGGCACAAGCTGACAGCTAAATCAATGAAGGACGTCTGAATTATTGCTTGCTTAACGGAGTATGTCAGGCGGAATGCACAGCAGAGTAAGATTACCAATAATATTCAGAGGTCAATTTCCTTTCAGTGCACACAGTGTGTGAGCCTTCGCACATATATACTGCCAGAACATTTTTACTGCAATGAGCAAGAACAAACCAAGCATTGTTCTGAAATCTCTCTTTTTTATTTGTTTTAATCAACCAAACCACTTTGTTTACAACAGACAGTTTTTCATGGTCCAACAACACACTATAAATGACCTAACGCCAGCTCACTTACATGTGGTTCTGCTGAGGGTGCTATCTCCGTTGTGAAAAAAAAAAAAAAGCATAAGCACAACAGCAGCCAATTCATTGCCTAGCACATGAATCAATGAAAAGACAATCTGCCTGATTCTAATCTAAATTTTATTCTCTTTTATTTACTCTGTGGAATATCTGTATGTTGTGCTGATAGAAGCAGTAAAATAAACCTTCGCACTGATCTGCACGAATGCGCTTGTACTTCCACCAACCTTTCCAACACAAACCTGTGTATGTGAACAACAGAGATTTCTCGCTACTCAGACTGGAGCCTTCAGAACTTCAGACAAATTCTAAGCTGTCTTACCTCAGCAAACTGCAGTCTGATGAAATTGCTTGGTGGGTTGGTGAATTTGAAGAACTTTTTAGGCATCACCCAGGTCTCCAGAGTTTCCAGCTTGCTGGTAGCTAGATTGGTGGCATGATGCTTCACCAGGTAACCCTGGAACTCATCAAATAGGAAGTAGCTATGGACAGCCACAGGATGTCCCATGGCAAAGTACCTGGGGAGAAAATACAGTAGCTTTATTTTGAGTGGTGCAACTACTTCGGCTTTGTTTCCGCACTCCTGCTTGAATAATGTTAAGAGATATGCTTGTTTCATGCAATATTGATATTGAAATCACATCTAGAGGTGATGCTGGTCAGAATTGCCACAGCATAACGTAAAACATTCAGTGATCGGTTGTAATATCAGTATTTCAAAGTAACGAATAAAAATGATGTATTGTGCGGCCCAAGACAACGGCTAATCAACCGACAATTTACGAGTATTCAAAACAAAAGCAGGTCTATTTCAGAATACAGTCGAGGACCAACAGATGGATATAGGAGCAACAGAAAGCTTCTCCTGGTGAGAACTCCACCCTAGACTCATCAGTATTCCAGCCGATGCTGGAGGACCTCCTGCTCCCCTGGCCAAGCCGAACAGCAAACATTTACAGCAGCCATAAACATTAACAGAGGCCCTATTCACACACCCAACCTCCAATCCTCTTACGGCTGATGTCACAGCGGTATGCCCAAAACAGAGTACTCCTTCTGCCACTCACACACCCCAAACTGGCAACAAGCAGCTCGTTGTGCCCTAGAACCCCTCCTGAGACTCCTTCACCCCCTCCTTGTGTTAGGAGGAGGGAACTCCTAAATCCTGACACAGGCCTGTTTGAGGCTGAATGAACCAGGGCTTCTTTCACAAATGGAACACGCACTGCCTTTGTTTTAACATCTCCAGAACAGCCTTGTGGTTTCTGTGGTGTTCACCTCAGTAATGATTGCATTAACCTGCCACATAGGCTTTCACTTCACTTCAGTTACATACGACTTTCATTAGCAGATCTCATTCTGTTGCAACGAGGTTAGTTTTCACTAACCTTAAGACTTCCTCATTTACACCAACAGAGTTAAAAAATTAATTCAGAAAGAATCCTGTGTTAATGAATGACAGATTGAGGAAAAATTGATTACTGAAAATGAAATTTTGACAGATCCTAAAACAGTACTGACCTGCAACGGTTGTCGCTGGCGTCTCCTTGCAGTGAGTTGGCGGCTCGTGCCAGGCCGAGGCGGGCGAAAGAGTGGTAGTGGGTGAGAAGGGAATCACTCAGGCTGTGGACACCATCAGGCTCATCATAAATGTTCTCCCAGTAGGCTTTAAGACCTGGTGTGCCTAGAGGGTAACTTCCAAACAGGAAGGCATCCAGCTGATTCACGATCTCCTGATTCACGCTGGCCTCAAACTTGCGTGCAAAGAACGTGGGCCGAGCCGTTTGCTGAAAGAGACCAAAAAAAAAGAAGAAAAAAAGAGAGAGGAGCATGATGAGAGACGGTGCACTGATTTTTGGAAGTAACAGAGACGATAGGAATAGAGGGAAAACAGAAAGGAAAGATCAGATGGCAAGCAGAAATTGGAAGGAGCATGCAATCCAGCGGGATGCACAGGAAAGAAGAAGAGTCAAAGATAGAACTCCATTCTCAAGAGATGTGATTGATGGTAAAAATAAATCTTTGCATGTCAGTCAGCACAAATCAACTTCAGCTATTCAGAAAAATCAGCCTGCTATCATGGAGCAGAATTAGTTCTCTTCCTTGGACAGAACAGAACACATTAAATAAAAAAATTTTTCCAACTCCCAGTAGAGTAGAAATGTCCTCAAGTACACAAAACTAGACATAAAAATATAAGTATATATAGATAGTCATTATTTAATTATTCGTTATTTATTTTTCTTCCACAAAAGCCTTTTTAGACAGGGAAAATGTCAACAATGGAAAAACAATTGAGATTTTTCACAAAGCAGCTGCGATTACAGTTTCTCCTCCCCTAAATAGCTGGTTTGGAAGAGATGAGGGTGAAAAAGAGGGAGTCTTAGGGAGTCTTAGAGTCTTAGATTTAGAGCATCCATGTCCTGGAAGCTCTTTCAAATGTCCCTGGCTCTTTGGATGCTCAAGGCTGAGAATGGCTTGTGAACAAACTGAACTGCCACGACGCATTTCAAGCTTCCGTCAGCCGACCTTTGTCCTCTTTCTTTCAGATGCCGCTGTGAGAGACGAAGCATTGTCGAAGGGTAATTACTCAATAGCCACGGCTGCGCTTATGCTCTTAAAGAACTGCAAAAGCTCTCGCGCCCTTCCCCCACTTCTCCCAGGATAGCCTTGAAATGGTTAACCATAGCAGTTGATCACAGAGGCCCTTTCACATGCTGCTTTTCAGTACTGATAGTCAATTGAAGGCTGTCGCGGTGAATTTCAAACCACAGTTAGAAGTGCTTAAAATGTGGTAGTTATTTTGAAGTGCCTGGGCCCCTCCTCTTTTCCTCTTATGAACAACTCATCCACAGCTGCTGGGCCAACCGAAACACTGACACACACACACAGGAAAGGAAACACTAATTACCAGTGCAGCAAGCAGATCCCAAATATCTCAGCATGTAATTTCCCTTTGGTCTTAATGCACTTTGGACGTTTTTAATCATTGCATACCACAGCGTCTTGCAAATTTCATTTAAGGTCCGACGTCTCTGACATTTTGTAGCTTGAGAGCGAAAGAAAGCTCATGGTGATGATGTCATGGGCTGAAGAGCAGGGCAACTGGGGTAACGGCACACGAGACCAGAATTGAAAACTTCATGCCATAAAATAGAAAGACAAAGCCAAAAAAACATAAGAAAGAGCTAGAATAGAGAAAATAGAAACAAATAGAGAAACTATGAAGGTAAACATGAGAGAAAAGGAGAAGACAGAAAATACGTAAGGCAGAAAAAAAAAGCACAGACTGCTCACTTGCAGACAAAGAAGATGGAAACAAAAGCAACAGCTTTGGCCAACTCTTTGGAGAAAATGGAGCTCACCTCCTCCTCCTATTGAATCCATACTCGATCCCACACTCCCACTCATTCCCCAGAGTGATTGGAGATTTTATGACGGGAGGAAAGACACTCTGACTCTGTTTTACTCTGAGTCCATGATCACATTCCCACCATACGTTGCTATCAGCATACATTTGACCGGACGCCGCTTCACCATTGATCTCGTTCCGGCCACAGTTAATTACAGATCCTTGCACAAGTTAGCATGGCTTCCCTTCTCGTTAAGTCTCACTGCATTTCTAATCGGACTGGAGGTCGGCCCTGGTGGCGAACTCGTCCCGCGCTATTAGCTGTTTGTTCGGGGCAAATTAAACAGCTATAAAAGGGCCTACTGCAGAATGTTACTGTGTTCATTTCAGGTGTGCATTCGTGGCAGTAACACTACAATAGGGTCAAGTGAGTGTAGCTAATGAACTGTTCCCTTCAGTTTACTCTATTTGGCATTGCTCTTGGCCTGGTTAAAGACTAAAGAGATCGGTGTTAAAGGCTTTCCACTGGACAGTTAAACCTTTCTCAGACAAAGCTTCTGCTCTAGTAACCAGAAGGTGGAGTGTTCAAGTCCAAAGGCTGCCAGAGAGCATGCAAAAACCTTAAAACTCTACAGCTCAACTCACAACCTGGATAGGATTCTGCCTCACATGTTTTGGATAAATGTGACTGCAGTTGACCAGTTATGCCAAAGAGGAACAAAATAGTTACCAAAGTGGACTCAAAATGGTTAGGTCTACATTCAAAGTAGGCTCATTAAAGAAACTAAAGAAAACTGTAGAAGAACCCCCTTGGGTTGACCCAGGTGGGGCTAATTTGGGCTGGGTGGGGCTAACCCTAAACCTAACCCTAACCCTTGGTATCCTACATGGTATGGCCACACCGAAGTTTACTTGAAGTGAACCACAGACCACTGTGTTCAGATAGACCAGAGATTGGTTGTTCTGGTCTGCACCAAGATTCAAAAACAGATTTCCCACTAAACCAAACGTGCCAAACTCTCAGTATAAATGGGTTTGTGTCTGAAAAAGAGGTTTAGCATGGTTTACCTGAAAGCGGGGAAGGTCAGAGGGTTTGAAGTCATTGGGGGAGCAGCCACACCAGTCCACAATGTGCTTATACTGGCACTTGCAGCCCAGTTTCCTGTTCCAGTTAGTGATGCGCAGGTTGTTGTCCACCATGCTCTCGCAGTGAGGACTGTTCTCCAACACCGTGTGGAAAAACGACTGCAGACAGGGAAAGATAGAGAGAAAACTAATGATATCTGATAAAATGAAGACAGATGGCACACAGGGTGGCCGTACCAGGAGGTCGGCTTTTTTTTTTTTTTAAATGTCTACATCAGTGGAAAAAAAGGAGTCTGCTTTTCTCGGGCCAGAATCCAATACCTGAGGGGTGAATTACTATCGCCAGACAGGATAAAGAATCACACCTCTTTTTCTTTTCTAAGCCTGCTGTAATTAAAACCATCCACTTTACACACTGCTCCTGAGTTAGAAACTAAGAGGCTACAGCCTCTAAATTTCCTGCTCTACTTTGCTCAAGTTGCTGATCGAATTTTGAAAATGTCCAGTAATGTCTTAAGTTAACGCACCTCGGCTGGCAGGAGAGTGTAAGCGTAGAAGCGCTTCATGCTGGTCACCATGTCGTCATTGGTCTTGATGACGTACTCCACGAAGGCGCGGTTCAGCAGGAACCAATCAGAGCCTCCGTCCACAGCGATGCCTTCTGGAATCTTCCTGTCCCCTAGACGCCACATGTGTGTATCACACTCGAAGAAGAGCCGGTCCAGACCCTGCTTTCTAATGAATCTGTAGAGTGCAATAAGTACCACATGTCAAACCTTTTCTTTTCCACTGAATTATATTGCTACTATTATTATAACGCTGATATCAGACGGAACAGGTGAGTATTTGACATGCTCATATAAACGTCCAGGATTGAGCTCACACACCTTGCTGCATTTTAATATACTTTGTGCTCATATCTGTGTGGAAGGAGGTGCAAAAAAACCCCCCAAAAAACCAACCTTTGGATAATAATTTTTTGTCCCACAATACATGTTTATATTCCAGATCATACAATATGATATGACATGATATGATGCGTGTTATGCTGTCGCTACTCACCGAGCGTTATCTCTCCCATGAGACTTGATGAAGTTCATGTTGCGGTACTTGGAAAGGAAAGCCACCAGCTGATCATTAGTCCTGAGAGGACAGAAAGAGAGAGAAGGGAAAATGAGGATACTCTTCCTCTGTTTGTTTAAATGTAAGAACGTTTGTCCTTTTAATCAAATGACAGTTGTTTGCCTGGGCACTAATGTCATTTGTTAAATCCATGTCAATATAGCATTTATTGAATCGAGAAAGGGAGAGATCAATCAGGCTAATGAGAGGCAGTGTAAATGAGTGCAAGTCACAGGGGATGCTGGGAAATCTCTAACTCGCACTCGGCGCCGCAGTGAACCAGATACGAGCGGCCTGCTTCAACCACAACGTGACAGCCACTGCACTCTCATTAAATCTCACATAGACACACACACACACACATACATACATACACACACACACACACACACACACACACACACACAACCTGCTTAGAGGCAAACGCTACCCCGGGGACGCGAGAGCAGGAAACACCTAACAATTAGATTTCATTACTGGTACTTTCCTTTAATTCGTATTGGATAAGGCTAATTATCATTATTGTGCTAGCCAAGAATAGCACACTTTCGTAGAACATCTTCGTGACAGCCGTATGGAAAAAAACAGATAAGTGAGTACGCCTATGTGTTCTCTGAGTCCCATAATTTAATTATGAACAGCACGATAAGACAACATATGGTGTAGCGCTGAACAACTGGCACTATTGTTCAAGTGTGAGCTCAATATATATATATATATATACAGTATATATATATATATATATATATATATATATATATATATATATATATATATATATTATAGCTTGTGTAACAGTGTAAATTTGCTGTCCCCTCAAAATAACTCAATACACTGTCTAAACCGCTGGCAACAAAAGTGAGTACACCCCTAAGTGAAAATGTCAAAATTTTCAATCTCTATCCACTGCACATGTACTGTTTTACACATGTACTCTTTACACAGAGTGTTCTTTAAATAAAGTTCAATACAGTGTGTATTGCTGGTATCGTAAAAAAAAAACAAAAACAAAAAAATACGATCCTGAAGCAGAGTGTGTGTGTTACGGCCCCGAAGGAGCATTTAAAGTTCTGGAACGTCCTTGAAATGGCCCTGTTCCTGTTCTCACCTCAACAGCCTCTCTTTATTCATGTTACTAAGACAAAACAAAAAAAAACACAGATTGTCATGTTACGAATAAACTACAAAGTGTAAACTCCTCTTTTTTTCATACGTGTACAATAATATCAACGATTTTTAATGGTTACGGCATACAAGTCCCTGTGAACGAGCTGTTGCTATGGAAATAATAAGGTATCAGGTTGAGCACATTAATATAATATAGTCCTGTGATTTGCAGCTGCACTACTGTCAGAGCTGCTGCTATAGAAAACACCTTATACAGATACGGTGTTAAGTGTTGTTAGCGTTAGCACCTATTCATTTGGAATATTTTGCTTGAGGAAGAATGAGTCCTGGGTCATACCACTATTGCCTTAAGGGGGCTTGTGCGTGAACTATGACATAAAAGCCATAAGAAGGAGAAAAACTCTGGTTATTAGATGCGTCTGAAAAAATTATGTAGCAAAAGAATGTCAAAGGGACTAGCAATGAAAATTAGCCTTCGGGCTAACATTTACATTTATGAATGTTGATTAATGCACTGTCCCTTTTTGAAAGAAAGAAAGAAAGAAAGAAAGAAAGAAAGAAAGAAAGAAAGAAAGAAAGAAAAAGAATGTCTGCAATAAAGTATAAGATTTTTTAGTAAGTCCATTTGGAAATGCTTCGTTTGCCTGTTTGACCTCTAGAGTTAGTTGGATATACGTTCGATCAGCCGAAGCCGAACCTCGATAGAGATATCTATGTCTACGTATTTGATAGATATCTACGTATTTGATGTCGGCAGCGTCGACCTGTCGCCTCGTACCTGTGACTGCGAATCAATCACACGCCCACGCTTTCTGCCACACACACATAAACAGAGACAAACACACACACCCTTTCTGTCTGCCGAAATCCCAAACACTACGGGTCCCAAAGCCACCGAAGATTGGCATAAGACCAAATTATAGCCTTAACCAGGCTGTCAGAGCCATCACACATACACACACACACACACACACACACAAAGCGTCCGAGTCTATATATCTGCCTGCTTTTACACACCCACACAGACACCAAAATACTTCTGAGTGGCAGTGTCTTGCTGCATCAGTCCAGCACAAACACACACACACACACACACACACACACACACACAACACACTAATCCCTGGCCGTGTGGTGGATGAGAAAAACCTGATCAGCATCAGCAATGAGAACACAGCAGTTGTGTGTAGGTGTGTTGTGTGTATTTCACTCTTTCTGTGGAACAAGAGTGCTTATCAATGCACTACAAGGTCTAAGAGTTCCTGTAAGGACCCGAGGTTGAGGACAGGGTTTCGTTTACTGAGGTTAAAGGGGCTACAAACTAATCTCTATTCGCTGTATATTTAGTGGGTGTACATGATTCGCATGGATAAGTATCTTAACACATTTCCTTCACTGAGAAAAGAACAGAAAATCTCACTAGGTTGTAGTCAAAAATCACATATATTGTTAAGTGCAGACGTTAAACCTTGTTTGTAAACAAAGCTGTAAATCTATACATCCTTTTAGAGAAGGAATTACTTTTTCATAGAAAAGATTTTGTTGTGTGGCTATGATGACGTATGGATACGACACAACCTTCAGGAAAGTGTTAGATTCGAATTGAATTTGATAGTCACATGTTTTTAACATGTTAACAGAATACAAGGCCTGCACCTTAGGACTTCTATTATGGATGATTTCAGCATGAAAAGGTTTTAAGGTCTTTTCTCAGCTCATGGAAACTAGCTGTTTAGGTTCAAAAACACTCGAGTGTGAAAAGCCTTTAATGTTAATGGTGGTTACCATGTGGTTTGTAATTGGTAGTGCCCTCTACCGCCACTGCCAAGCTAACTGCGACTCAAAACACTTAAACATTACAAACGGCCAATTTAAGGTCATGAACCAGAGTCAGACATAAAGACTGAGTGAGCTGTGGACGAAGAAAGTGCAACAGAATTGCCGATAAACAAGTGAGAAAGAAAGAAAGACGGACAGAACATTTTTAAAAGATGAGTAAGAAGAGTAATAAGAAATAGACAGGGGAAGTAGTCTGTGAAGGTGAGACATTCCAATAGAGGGCGTCGTCAAGCCTGTCTAACCCCCAGGGGACAAGAAGAACAACAGAATCTGCACTTGTCCTGTTCCTGCATCTGAAAAGGCCACCAAAACAGCTGCACTGACTTCCAGCAGGGCCGAAGAAAAGGGCCGATTCTGCGAGTATAAAAAGGCCAAAACGAGTGGCGCTCCAGGACAAAGCCTTCCCACAATGCCGCAGGGCTTTTAGGAACCTCTTTCAGACACAGGCATGCGGAAGGACATCGGGAGGAAAAGCACAGAGGGGAAATGAGCAGGCTGTCATGAGGTCAGAGGTCACTTGGGGACAGTAGGTCGCTGCTGAGGAGATACAGTTGAGTCGAAATGTCTAGTTAATGAGAACTGTCGAGTTTGATTTATTTTATTGAAATGGCACTATATTTCCACATTGCCACACTCATAACACATAACACAGTAGTTTCGGCATCTTTACATGTTCAAAAAGCGGCTGAATTTGCTGATCGGATCCATCTGGGACTGCTCTGTTGGGCGTGGCCTAATATTCTAATAATCACAACTGATTGACAGCCCACCGAGACTCCACCTGTGACATCCGTCAAGCAACTAAACACAACAATAGAAGCAGTGGGAGTCATAATTCAGCCTCCATGTATTGACCACCCATTTATAGAGTTACACAGTAGCTACACTTGCTAAGTTAGCTTTCACTTGATAAAACAGCTTTCGCGCATTAGATTAGCTTTCACTTAGGAAGCCGGTCTCGACTCGATGACATCGGTTAAGCAGAAAAATGTTTTCGTAAATAAATACTTATGGGGAAATTAAATTTAGTGCACTTTTTTTTCAAAGCATAAGAATATCACTGAAGCAATTGCTTGTTGATCGGTGGAAGGGGCGTGGCATTTCAAATTTGCATATTCATACATTCTCGATTTTCTCTAAGCATGTCTTTGTTCCTTTCTCTCTTTAATTGGGTTTTTTGTAAAAGCAGTTTCATTGACTTTAATCTAATTAGAAAGAGATCACTGATTTAAGTTCCCTAGAGATTTAAAACCCACCCCACACCCCTGCCCCCCATTATTGAGTGAAATGGGTCAGTCCTGCGTGTGTTACACGTATCGACCCGAGCACTTTCACTCAATAACAACACAATGTATTTGACATGGTTATGAGCAACGGAATCTGATTTGAGAACTATAATTTGATGACAAACTATTTTCCATATAAAATTAAATGACAACTGACATCAAACTTCCTCCATTCTTTCCTTCTCTCTCCTCTTTCCCTTTTCCCGATGTATCGCTAAAGAGAAGCTGGTGCTGGAAATGTAATAAATGATATTTTCCTAGCGCTCTTATCAGGAACCTGATGATTCGTACTTTATTTTGCAGACTGTCACTCGGAGCATGGATGGAATCATAGCTCAAGAGAGTTACTGAGAGACACAGAGGAAGAAGGAGAAGAACAAAGAGACACTGTGCCGTAATGACAAGACAGGCCTCGCTTAAGGAGGATAAAAGAGTTCAATCAGACCCTCGGTTTCTTTTATCGCGGTATTCATTACTGCCTGGTTCCTGTAGAAACATGACAAACACCATGAAAACACACACACACACACACACACACACACACACACACACACACACACACACACACACACTGCCTGGTGTTCTGTCACCTTAAAGGAGCACCAGCAGCCCAGGATATACTTTTTTACTCCAGTTTAGCGCAGGGTGTAATGGGAGTCTATAACTACCAGTTTAGCATGGTGCATTGAATGTAGTGCAGATCCAATCACTGTCTTCCGACTCAGATAGTAGGTGTGGCCTAAAGTTTGAAGGTGGAGTTGTATGTCATTCAGATGATAATTATAGTTCTGATTTGGATTGATGGAGAAGTTTATATGTTGTTTTAATGCAGGTAAGTGTGTGAGGATTTATGCAGGATGCTAAACTGGTGGCTATAAGCTTTCCTTACTTGTTAGCAACGTTAATCTTTAAGCTCTAGGGCAAAATGAAAAACGTTGTCTCGGCAGATCAACTACTTTTATCGGGTAAAGGGGGAGATGGTGGTGGTTAGGCATTGTGTGAGTTTTATTTTAAAGGAGAGTGCCTTAATGCCATGTGGAGTAAGAGCTATCAACTGCCCCCCTGCCAGGCTATTTCAAAATAGCGCCTGGATCCCAATCAGCAGGCCGGATAAAAAGAAAGGCTCTCATCTCTTTGATGTTCTCATTTAAGGAGCTTTAGCTTGAAGCTATCCACCACCATCCCTTTCTCCTTCCCTCTCTCTCCCCGTCTCTTGACGGATAGAGCACCTGGATTAACCTCAGAGAGCGGCGCTAACCCAACAGGATGGAAATTTATGGCTCGGCTCTATTGATTCCCTCCCCCGATTTCTGAAGGCCGAGAAAAATGACAGGGCCGGAGGATCGATTTTAACCGGGATAGAAAGACTGAGCTATCCTGCAGCTCACCCCACGTAAATTATAAATCAAACATTTCCACACACTCTCGAATCCAGTCTGTTACCCAAGCCTCGGTGGAAATGTGGTGCCGTCTCTCGGGTAAATTAACACAGTCATGAAGCGGGACTGCGTTTCATTACTTTCCTTATTTTATTCGGCTGAAGAAAAATATTTTGCAAGAGAATAAATAAGTACTCGGGTGAAAACCGAAATGTAAAACTAACCAAGTCGTAACATCCTCATTATTTAATTCCTATCCATTACTCGCACCGTGTTCCTTTTTCTTATGTCTGTTTTCATCTTTTTATTCATCACATACGGTTTCCTGCCTTCGTTTTCATATCCAGATCCATTCTCCTGTACTTTGTTTGTTACGCTGATGCTGCAGGCTACACCATTCTCCTGTGTAATCCTTCACCGGCTCTATGAAGCATCATACCTGCTGACACGAGATCAAATGCCGCCACTCGTGGCCTCACTCGATTCCTGTAATCCCGCCAAAATTTTGCTCCGAACTAATCTGCCATGATGCCTCGTGGCTAACGTGCACGCCACTCACTAGATTTTTGCTAATCGATAAAAGCAGGTAAGAAAACAAGAACAAATGAACTCGATACCAAATGTTCTGATCAAAGAGCAACGGAGACATCGGTTACGCTACTGAGAGCATCAGCTGCACTGTAGCTGATAAACCAAGGGCTAAGTGCTCAGAGCATGACTTCCAGAATCCTTTAAATGAGTGTATCTGTGTTGAGGAGCAACACAAGCAATCTTCAACAGTTACAAACTGAAAGGACAGCCGACAAACAGCAGATTTCGACAAGAAAGCAAGAACTTGGAAAAGAAACCGCTGAAATTGAATTCTACCATTTAACTCACCCACATATGAGTTCTTGTATTGCAGATAGCGCTAAATTTACCAAAAGCATTTGCAGTACAAACCTTGTTAAATTACACAGTCTTTCTGTTTCTCACCCACTTACGATCACACACGCAATCTGCGATCAGTTAACAACTGACGCCTAGTCGTGCCTACTCGGCGTGACTCAAGGTCCCTTTCCAGAACCTTCACACTAACTGTTCCTCAGTGGTGGAATGAACTTCCAACCTCAATCCGGACTGCAGATTCACTCACCATCTTCAAGAAACAGCTAAAGACCCACCTCTTCCGTGAACACATGACTAACCCCTAAAATGCCAACCCCACATTATTTAAAATAAATAAATAAATAAATAAATAAATAAATACAAATTACTCTGGCACTTAAACCTCTACTCTGCACACGTTGCTTCTCTAGAACTCAATTATAAATCCTGCATGGTAGCACTACTTGTATTGCTACTACTTGTAAGAAATCTTTAATCTTCAGAATTTAGATCATTATTAATTTATAAGAAGGCATAAGAGGAAGAACTATCAGTATGGGTTATCGGTATTGGGCGATATCACTCTGAATAATCGGTTAACGGTATCGGCCGAGAAATTTAATATCGGTGCATCTCTAATTACGTTAACGTTAACATTTGATTAAATTTTGTGTATTTTGTAATCAAAAGCAATTTGAGTCAAGGTAAGCGACTGTGCACTTAAAACCAAGTGTCATGTTTGCAAACATGAAGCTATTACACATCAGGTTTGCTAGCAAGACTGCTAGCATCAGGTTGTGGTGATGTCATGGTCAAGTTTGCTAAATCTAGTTCAGCTGTAGTATGCACAGGAACGATAAAGCTTTCCTAGTTTCTATGACAGCCTTCCTAAACTGTGTAGTACTAGACTAAATAATGCTGACAGAATAGTCTCTTCAGGATTTTGCGATCTTCGGTATAACCTGCAATTTGTCAAATTTACAGCAGATTTTCTGCAGATTTGGGCCGTGACGAGTCATGTGATATAATCACTCTGAAAAAGCACGCAAAACAATTTCGTAGCAAAATCAAGCACTTTTGGCCACAACAATCACAAAAGAAATCTGTAAAATCCTGTATGGACTGTATAGTACAAACTCCATGATGATCTACAATCTACAACATGGTGGTCTATTGAATCCAGTAGTTGATGAAAACATACCATGATCTGCATGAATTGATGGATTGTGTCTCGGCACACTCACCTGATGGGGTAGTCAGCAGCACTCAGGTTGATGAAGAAGTCCCAGGGCCAGTGGCTCATAGCCAGCAGGTCCTTCATGCTTTGCAGGTACATGCTGAGAAGACTGGCTCCGCCCCAGATCGTCGCCATGCGCCAGGCCGTCACACGGACGTTTGGGTAGCGCTTAGCCAGCGCTAGCATCTGCCTGTGGAGGTAGTCCGAGCGCTGCGGAAAGACAGAATGGCCTTGGGTCACTTTAGCAGTCTGATTAGCTGGTTAGATATCAGAACAGCTCGAACGCTGATTCTGAGGCTGAAAGTAATTTAGGGGCGGGGCAACATTTGATGTCATGTAACTAAATATGACCCATGTTCAAGATTAGAGTAGAGGATGACTTCATACTTTTAGCTGGAGGTTTTTAACCACAGAATGGCCCACATGAATCCACATGCCGACGCGTCCTTGGGCAAGACACTGAACCCCAAGTTGCTCCCAATGGCAAGTTAGCGCCTTGCATGACAACTCTGCTACCATTGGTGTGTGTGTGTGTGTGTGTGTGTGTGTGTGTGTGTATGTGTGAATGGGTGAATGAGAACCGCTAAGGTTAAAAAAGCACTGTATAAGTGCAGACCATTAGACCACTTACCATAATACGTTATCGTTTCTATAGTAACAGCTCACTGACAGGGCGGACGTTCCAGTAGTAATAAACTGATTTTTATAAATAGTTGATACGGTGAAGTTTTCTGTAAGGAGATTGTAAGTTTATTTAATGTTTATGGAAGGAGTCTCCCATGTCAGAGATGCTTTTTCACTAACAAGCAACACCAAGCTGCATTTTTCTGTCGTATTTAAAAAAAAAGACAGGATGGTGAGAGGAAACAAAAAACAATCGCTCAGTTCCACCTGTACTCATTAAGCAAGCTGCCTTTTACATGTCGGCGTTTTCTCGCTCCATACTCTCCTCCTTGGTTGGTTTTGATCTCTCTCTCTCCCTCTCGATCTCTCATGCTCTCTTTCTCTCCCTCTCTCTCTTTCTCCCTCTCTCACTCTCTCTCCCTCACTGTCCCTCCCTCTCTCTCTCTCCCTCTCTCTTTCTCCCTCTCTCTCTCTCATTCCCTCTCTCTCCTCACTTTTCCTCCCTCTCTCTCTCTTTCTCCCTCTCTCCCTCGCTCTTCCTCACTGTCCCTCCCTCTCTCTCTCCCTCTCTCTTTCTCCCTCTCTCTCATTCCCTCTCTCTCCTCACTTTTCCTCCCTCTCTCTCTCTTTCTCCCTCTCTCACTCTCGCTCCCTCGCTGTCCCTCCCTCTCTCCTTCTCTCTTTCTCCCTCTCTCACTCTCTCACTGTCCCTCCCTCTCTCCCTCTTTCTTTCTCCCTCTCACTCTCGCTCCCTCTCTCTCCTCGCTGTCCCTCCCTCTCTCTCTTTCTCCCTCTCTCACTCTCGCTACCTCGCTGTCCCTCCCTCTCTATCTTTCTCTCTCTCTCTCTTTCCCTCTCTCTCTCGCTCCCTCTCTCTCCTCGCTGTCCCTCCCTCTCTCTCTCTTTCTCCCTCTCTCTCTCTCGCTCCCTCTCTCTCCTCGCTGTCCCTTCCTCTCTCTCTCTCTTTCTTCCTCTCTCCCTCTCGCTCCCTCTGTCTCCTCGCTGTTCCTCCCTCTCTCTCCCCATCCTCTGTGTTCCTCTCATATTTTATCAGCTCATGAAAGCAGCTGAAGAAGAGAGAAGCTGGAAAGCAGAAAGACTGGATGATTGACTGATTGAAAGGCAGACGTTTTAACAAGACTTTAGAGATTAACACACACACACACACACACACACACACACACACACATACACACACACACACACACACATGTCCTGCTGTAACTTGAAGGATTTGATTAAGTGTATGCTTGGATGTGTGTAATTAGAGGGAGGGGGTGTGCCGCGTCTGTGCGTGTGTGTGTGTGTAGTGTGTGCGTGTGTGTGCAGTGTGTGTGTCTGTGTGTGTTTATGTATAGTGTGTGTGTGTGTAGTGTGTGTGTCTGTAGTGTGTATGCGTGTGTGTGTGTGTTTATGTATAGTGTGTATGTGTGTAGGTGTGTGTGTATGTAGTGCGTGTGTGTTTGTAGTGCATGTGTGTGTATGTAGTGAGTGTGTGTGTGTGTGTGTATGTAGTGCGTGTGTGTGTGTGTAGGTGTGTAGGTGTGTGTGTATGTAGTGAGTGTGTGTGTGTGTATGTAGTGCGTGTGTGTGTGTGTGTGTGTGTGTGTGTAGGTGTGTGTGTGTGTGTGTATGTAGTGTGTGTGTGTGTGTTTATAGTGTGTGTGTGTTTGTAGTGTGTGTGTGCGTGTGTTAGGAAGCGTGACTGAGCCGCAGAGTCTCCTCCTGTAATAATCCCCCATCAGCCTTTGTTAAACAGCTTAGCGAGTGAAGAGCAAGACGCTGTTTATCTGCCAAACCTCTTCACTCTAAATCAGGGTTCCTCAAGTATTCCTCACATGAGTAAAGGTTCTAAATTCCTACTGAGAACCTTCTGGAACAAACCAGTCTCTTGAACATTTCTATCTGGTTCTATATGTAATCTCCCCTCCCTCCTCCTTCCATCTTTTCTTCTTTCTTATCCCTTCCTTATCTTCCACCTCACAAGATTTATCATCTCACTTCTCCACTAATCCTTTTGTCTTCTTTCACCGTCTATTTTCCTATCATTTCATCACTTTTTCTTCCCCCTCCTCTTTCATCCCCCTTTCCTTCTTCTTGCTTTTTTCACCTTTTCTTTCTTATTTCCTCTCCACTTGTCTCATTTCTCGCTCTCATTTCTTCTTCATAACCTTCACCTGTATCCATGCTTCTATCCACTTTTGCTAATTTATTTTTTTTCTTTTCTCTTCTCCTTTCTTCTGCTCTCACACTTTCGCCTCTTATTTCATCTCCTCCATATAAACTTTCCACTATTTTTCTTCCCCCGTTTCTCTTCTTCCTTTGCTTTCTTCCTCCCACTCTTATCCTCAATTCTATCCTTTTTTCTTCATCTATTTTCCCCTCCTTGCTCTTTCTCTGTCCTTCTTATATCCTTCTCACTCTCTCTCTCTCTCTCTCTCTCTCTCTCTCTCTCCTTCAGGTATCTCCTTTGATAGAGGATGTTCACCGCAGGAGACAAACTGAAACCAAACAGGATGTCTCTCACTCATTTCCTCTTGTCTCAACCTGTGCATACATAAACACACACACACACACACACACACACAGACACACACACACACACAGACACACACACAGACACACACCAAAACTAACCCTGGTCCAACAGGAAAATTGTCTATACACAGAGTAAACAGACTTGAATACAAATTGCAAAAAACAACGATGAGAGTGAATCATAAAAACAGTGTGTGTGTGTGTGTGTGTGTGCACTTTATAATAGCTTTGTCACGATACCTATACTGTTGACTTTTATGTCCTTACCACATTATGCAGAGCAAAACTGACACAGAAAAAAATCACAGACAATTAAATTATAAAATGAAAATGACACAACAAAAGAAAAACATCACATGGAATAAGTCACGCAAAATCTTAACTGTAAATAACTCAAACTGATGTTGATCAACTATTAGGAGTGCATTAATCATTGACTCTGAGTGTGTGTGTGTGTGTGTGTGTGTGTGTGTGTGTGTGTGTGTGTGTGTGTATGGATGTATATACAGTGGTGTGAAAAAGTGTTTGCCC
>JAFFST010047563.1:25389-35686 GCA_022414735.1 Noturus placidus
TTACCTACACACACACACACACACACACACACACACACACATTAACACACAGAGAAACACAGAAACAGTTATTCACTTACTCTGGAAAATCCCACTGAGAGTTAAGCTGCCTTTTACATCGAGTTTGTTTAGAAAACACACACATAAACACACACACACACACACACATACACACACTCAAACACACTCACATACACACACTCACACACACAAACAATACAGCTATAGTGCAGATCTACACAACTTACACACAATACACAAGTACGTCCGTACCCTTTTATATCATTTTATATAATTCCTTATTAAGTTAATAATATCATCATAAACTTGAAATGAATACCTCATTTCGATTAATCTATTTATTTATGATGAATAACCACAGTAGTGTTATAAAACAGCGAGTGTTAAATCATATTTAAAACATTTCTTTGATGACAATTTTATTTAATGTCTACTAAAAAAATACAATGAAAAGTTATATCATTTTAAATATATTTTTAAATATATTTAAGTATTTTAAAAAACGAGACGATGTCTACGATATCACAGAAATGTTTCTTGTGACATAATTTATCGTGATATCAATTTATCATGAAATAAAAACTTTAGTAAAAAAGTTTTCATTTTGTGAAGGAGTGAGTGTGTGTGCTGCTGTGTGAGCACGATAAATTATCTGAGAGTTTTCAGCGTTCAGGAACAGGGTTATGTGATTGTCTTCTGCTAAAAGTTACATGAAAAAAGTTACACAAGAAAGTTACACGAGGAAGTTAAAATGAGAAAGTTACACTAGAAAGTTAAATAAGAAAGTAACAGAAGAAAGTAACACGAGAAAGTTAAACGAGAAAGTAACAGGAGAAAGTTAAATGAGAAAGTAACAGGTGAAAGTCAAACAAGAAAGTAACAGGAGAAAGTTAAACGAGAAAGTAACAGGAGAAAGTTAAATGAGTAAGTAACAGGAGAAAGTTAAACAAGAAAGTAACACGAGAAAGTTAAATGAGAAAGTAACAGGAGAAAGTTAAACGAGAAAGTAACAGGAGAAAGTAACACGAGAAAGTTAAATGAGAAAGTAACATGAGAAAGTTAAACGAGAAAGTAACAGGAGAAAGTTAAATGAGAAACCAACAGGAGAAAATTAAATGAGAAAGTAACAGGAGAAAGTTAAATAATAAAGTAACAGGAGAAAGTTAAATGAGAAAGTTAAATGAGAAAGTAACACGAGAAAGTTAAATGAGAAAGTAACAGGAGAAAGTTAAACGAGAAAGTAACAGGAGAAAGTTAAACGAGAAAGTAACAGGAGAAAGTTAAATAATAAAGTAACAGGAGAAAGGTAAATGAGAAAGTAACATGAGAAAGTTAAACGAGAAAGTAACACGAGGAAGTTAAATGAGAAAGTAACAGGAGAAAGTTAAACGAGAAAGTAACAGGAGAAAGTTAAATAATAAAGTTACAGGAGAAAGTTAAATGAGAAAGTAACAGGAGAAAGTTAAACGAGAAAGTTAAATGAGAAAGTAACACGAGAAAGTTAAATGAGAAAGTAACAGGAGAAAGTTAAATGAGAAAGTAACAGGAGAAAGTTAAATAATAAAGTAACAGGAGAAAGTTAAATAATATAGTAACAGGAGAAAGTTAAATAATAAAGTAACAGGAGAAAGTTAAATGAGAAAGTAACACGAGAAAGGTACATGAGAGCATTACATAAGAAAATTATATGAGAAAGTAAAACGAGAAAGTTAAATGAGAAAGTGACACTAGGAAGTTACAGAAGAAAGTTATATGAGAAAGGTACATGAGAGCATTACATAAGAAAGTTATATGAGAAAGTTACACAAGAAAGTTGTCTGAGAAAGTTATGTGAGAAAGGTACATGAGAAAGTTACATGAGAAAGTTTCATGAGAAAGTTTCATGAGCGCATTACATGAGAAACATGTTTGAGAAAGTTCTTGCTTTCAAATGTGCCCAAAATAAAGGAGCTAACATTAGAAAGGCAACAGCTGTAGGACTTGTCTAGTGAAAACTCTGCTCACTCAGGCAGCTGTGGCGTAATTTGAATAACAGACTGATGCTATTTTGTCCATGATAACAAAACAGTGCTTCATGCAATGCATTGCCAGCTAAAGTATTGGCACCCTACTTTTTTAAATCCTATTGGAACATTAAACTGACCAAATAATAATTTGTTCTTGAACAAAAATGTGTGAAATCAATATGAAGTGCTTTTCAGATCCTTCCTTCTCTTCTCACTCCTCGCTTTCTCTTCATGAAGAAGCCACCTGAGATGCTTTTTCAACAGTCTGAACATTTTTATTGGCTGATTTTCCTTCACTCTCTGCTCCCAAACTTGTCCAGAAACCGTCTCTGTCAAATTCGACTTTATATTTATCTTAGAAAAGCATTTTAATCATTATTCAGGGATTAAAATAGGATAGATCAGTAAAGGTGCAGTTCGTGATGATTAAAGGTGCAGTTCGTGATGGTAAAAATACGATGATTTCAAAGACAACCTTGGAATTTTTCCAACACAACATTTTTGAGCTACCTTCTTCATTTCAGGTTTCTGTTTACTGTTTTCTGGCCTTAAACGAACACTTAAACGAACTTGTGAAGTCTTTAAAACAATGTTGCTAGGGAATTCCTATTGGTAATGGCTAGCTAACATGTAGCAGTCTTTAATACTATAAAATGTGAAGGCAGAAGTGTCAGTGAAAATGAGACAGAATCATCAGGAGTGCAATTTCCTTCAGATTTACTTGTAAATTATTAAGAAAATAATCTTCCACTTAGCCTTTACTGCTAACTAAACCACCATGAGTACCAGCATATTGAGAAATATCAGTGTTGCATCACAAATCACGCGTTTGTTAAGAACTAGCAAATTCTATTCATGTGGAATCCTCTTAAACACGCCCCTAGTGAAGGTAGAGCTTTTAACTCCACCAATTTTCCCTTAAAAAATCGGTATTTTTTTCTTTTAACAAAGTGGGTGGGGTCACATAAGGTGAAAGGGAAGAGTTATCAATATCATTATCTGCTACCATTGGTGTGTGAATGTGTTCTCATTAGTAAGTCGCTTGTAAATGTAAAAATGTAAAAAATGATATTTCTGTAAAGCTGCTTTGAGACAATGTACCATTGTAAAAAGCGCTATACAAAATTGATAAATTAAAAAAAAATAAATTAAATCAATGCAGTTGTAATTCTCTTCACAGGCAGCAGGGCGGTGCCACACATTACAAACTGCTACATTAATAGATAACAGTTACGTTTAATGTTAATATATATATATATATATATATATATATATATATATATATATATATATATATATATATAATATAATTATTATCAATTATTAGAATAAGGATGAGAGTGATATTTTTAGTTGATATACTTTTGATGAACTGTGTACATTAAAATGTACTTTTGATGAACTGTGTACATTTAGTACATTAAAATAGCCATTACAGATGTGTAACTTCAGCAGGACCTCACTGTGTGTGTGTGTGTGTGTGTGTGTGTGTGTGAGAGAGAGAGCGAGCGAGAGAGAGAAAGAGAAAGAGAGAGAGAGAACAGTACACCAGAGTGTGGCAGGCAGCAAAATCGGGTTAAAATGGAAACATTAGATGTGCTATTAACGCACTGGCACTTGCGGCCACACGTCTTAACCGCAGCATCACCTCTCGCACTGGAAGTGTTTCACTGCAGCCGTGACAGTAAGTTACTGGACACCAGCGTCACTTCTCCCTCCATCTGATGCTCACAAATAGCACAGCAGACCACAAGGATCTGGTTGAGAGCTGAGTACAGCTTTCTAAAAATTCCACATCGTATAAACACACACACACACACACGCGTACTTGCACATGCACGATGCTACGGCCGTCACGTGCCTCTTCTAAAGCTGGCCACGTTGGGTTCCAGAGTGGATTAGTTTTTAAGAGCCTCGTATCAAGTTACACCCAGAGTGGTTCGGGGCGAGGCCACGCGCTGAGTGCAGCCCGATGAGCCATAATGACTATAATCTGTGTCTCTCAGGCTTGTCCTTACTGCCCCACACCTTTAACCAATGGCCTGGGGGGGGGCGCAATGTCCATTCCTGGACCTCTGCTTTTCCTCTAATCAGTTTCGGACCTCTGCTTTTCCTCTAATCAATCCCAGAGCTCTTTAACCCTCTCATTTCCAATTCTGTTTCTTCTGTTTCTTCACCAATGTCCGCATTGTCTGCTGTGTCATGTCATTACCGCATGTACACACGCATGGACGAGTGCAAACACACACACACACACACACACACACACACACACACTGACCAAACTCACCATCTCACTGTGTGTTACGTCTAAATCTACACAAGAGAGAGAGACAGACAGATATACAGGGATAGGGTCAGTCAGACAGAGAGATATACAGGGATAGGGTCAAACAGATAGATACAGCGTGTGAGAGAAATAGAGAGAGAGAGAGGGAGAGAGAGAGCAGTACAGCAGAGTATGGCAGGCAACAGCTATATATATAGGATTAGGGTCAGACAAACAGACAGACAGAGACATAGACAGACACCTAAATTTGTACATAATGAACTGTAAGTGTATTTGTGTCAAGAAAAAGCACATAACACATTAATTATTAGAATGCAGACAGGACAGTATAGGACAGATGGACAGACAGGCAGGCAGACAGGACAGACAGACAGGCCTGACAACCTTTACGCATTTTGTGTAGAAACTCTGCATGTTATCGTCAGGGTATGCTAGTAACACCCAAACAGTTCAGTCTTCTAATGACTTCTAATGACTTCATTCTAAATACTGTACATAACATCTGAGGAAGAAAGAAAGTAAATAATTCTAGTGGCTACATCTTAACTTAAAAGCACACAAGCTTTTTGGTGGTTACCGTAAAACTACCTTAGAGGAAACCATTACAGCACAATGTTCACAGTAAATGATTTCAGATTTCAGAGTAGTTTTAAGTAACTTTACTAGAAGTGCTAATCCAGTTCCCTGCAGGCTTCTCTCTGCAGATCGGACTTTTCCTCACGGCTGCTCCACCCAAATGACGTTCTTAGAAAACCTGCTCAATTTAGAAACCTGGCATGACTCTTCTGTGGTCTGACTTTCACGTAGGCCGAGACACTGCGGGAGGAAAAGCCACTGGTGTTTGCCTTCAAAGCCTTCATCGATTGCCTCATCCAATAATTACATGAAGCTCGATACACACACACACACACACACACACACACACACACACACACACACTCATAACGTCCAAGTGGTTTGGTATGGTTAGCTAGAATTACTCTCGCCTTGACGCCCTCCAAATCCCGGATTCTGGTCTCCATGGAGACGGTCTCATCATAGCTGTCAAAAATCGCTGGGGTTTCCGGAAACGTCTCTGTTCAGAAGTCTCAAACAGACCCATCAACGCTCTACTAAAACACATCCGCCACCCTGATTTGCGTTCAAGGCACAAAACACTGCATAATTACATGAATATGTTTTCTCTAGTCAGCTTTTGGAACGGGAGAGAAAGTTTTAAAATGGAAAAAAAAGAAAAAGAACACACTGCTCAGCGTGGCAATTACAAGCGTCTAAGCTGGCACGGAAATCCACAATCTCATTTCCAGCCTGTCTCTGATTGTAATTACAAGTACCGCGGCTGTCTGTTGCCAGTCCTGTGAGGCTTAATGAAGCCCCTCCATAAACCTCCACTGACAGCACTGCAATTAATTCAGGAAAACATCCATTATCTTTACTTTTATTTATCTTCCATTCCCACCACGCTCTGATAATATTTTTCCCGCTTGTCGAAAAATAGCTATTTCTGTAATCAATCATTATAATGAAAGGGTTTGAGAATATATATATATATATATATATATATATATATATATATATATATATATATAAACTGACTGAATAAACTCTGATTCTTTCAAATAAACAATAAACACTTGCTCCATCTATACCGCAAAACATTCGGTACAGACTTGAAGCCAAATATGAAAGGTAGCTGTGCAACAATATCGACTATTCTATTCCATTTTTACGTTTTAAAGTCCAACATTGTGATAATCCACTGAGACTGAACAAAGGCTGCACTTAAAATAGTGTTGAAATGAGCTTTTCATTCATATTTTCTTAATTAGTCCAACTGAGAAAATAACGGAAGCAGGAACAACCAGAAATCAGCAGCGATTAAGGGGGCCAAGCACTTTTTGGCCTGACCACTTTAGCCAGAAGCTGGTGGTACCATCTGCGCTTGTTCCCCAGGAGATATACTAAATTTGAAGGTAGACTAGCTGGTGCTGAGATATTGCCTCACTTCCTGTGTTTCGTAGACATACTTAGTTGCAAATGAATTCAAAAGCTTGTTTATTGACTTTCATTCATGCTGACAATAATTGGGTATATGCAAAAATTGTAATAAATGAATTTAAAAAAATATATGGAGTGTACCCACCCTCTAGGGGGCAGTAGCGAGTGACTTTCTCAGGCATGAGCTGCTTGTCTTTGTGTCGACAGTACACCTCGGCGATCTGCTGTCTGCACTCCTTGGTTTTAGCGCGCGACAGAGCTGAGATGGCCTCCTTGCCCGTGATCTCGCATTTGGGCGGCTGGTCGTATTTGATATCAGGCGTAGCAACGACCGACTTCTTGACCTTTTGGTTGTGATGCCGTAGAGGGAGTGGCGTGAGGACAGAGTCATGATGGAGCCCCGCCCCCGTGCTGTTCTGGCCGTAGTGGACGAGCTCGTTGGAGCTCTTGGCCTTCTCAGGCTGCCTCTTGTTGAAGTTACTGTTGTCTGGACTCTCGTCCGTCAAGTCTTTGGGCACAGAGTTCTCATTGTTGCTGTCCACACGAACCTTCTCCTTGGGACGATGCGAGTAATAAACGTCCTGGAGAGACAGAGACAAAACAAAACCAAAGATCAGGAGAATGTCAATGCCAAAGACTGAACATCGTCACCTTGAGAGCTAGAGATTTACCGCCACATTCCAAACCAGGAGAAACAAAAAGACTTTGCAGGAGTACAGAGGTTACTCTGATTAAGAATCATTATTCCATTAGCGTGTAATCAAGCCTCGCTCGGGACGATCGCAACACTCACGCCGTTTTGCTAAGACTTTTCCTGTGTGAGTGAAGAGAGCCGAGAAGTTGTAAGGTGAGGACGTATTTGAGAACTCATTTCTTTCTCACACTGATGAACATCTACGTGAAATGCAAATATAAGTCACAAAAAAAAAAAACACCAAGGAAAAAGGGTGATGAAGCTGAACAGGAGCGTGGCCTGATTTACACTCTTGCTAATTCACTGAGATAACAGAACAGAAAACAGAAATCACACACTATAATATAATATAATGTAATATAATATAAAATAATAAAGCAGCAGTTCATTAAATATGTGATAATTTGCATCATTTTTATATTTTTCATTTTATTTATATTATTTCCAGTGTTCAGACTTTCAGAAAAGAGATGATCAAAATACTAATATATATTAAACTGATTCAGAAACATAGTATTCAGCTGGGAATTTGATTTGGGATTTGATTTTATTGGGGAAAATAAGTAACGTTAAAAAAACAACAACACACTCTCACGTGCACTGTGACATCATTAAAAACAAGAAGACACTTTGAGGTGGAACAATATCAAATCGATAGGATTAGAGTTAGGGTTAACCCTCGTTTAATGGAAGATTACGCAAAACAGAAAAATAAGAAACACCGATGACTCATTTTGAGAAAATGGTCAAGAAAGGTAACCAATCCAAGGAAACAATGAATCTTTCAGCATGAACCATTACATCATCTAAGGAAATGTCTACAGAGTACAGAATGTTACATTTTTGGTGATGATTGTGATTTCCACTGATATGGTTTAATATGGAGAGATTTAAAAATGTGTTTAAATTAAAAAAAAAAAAAAAAATCTGGACTTGAATTGTGCACAGTCTGACTCGAGACACAACCGTAATGCAATTGTTGTGAATAAAAATCTCCATAAACAGCGATAATGACGAGTTTCCCAGAAGTGCTCGGTGTGTGTGTGCGTGTGTGTGGTTGGTAGTGTGTGTGGGAGGAAATTACAGGCACTGGGATTAATAGCCTGAGGAACCACAGGAGGTGAGTTCGACTGCCGGAGAGAAAGAAGGCTATCGATCGATCACTCGCAAAAAAATCTGTCATTTCCCAGGATGCACTGCTCGGTACCGCTGAGCCCCCCTGCCTAGGTCGGCCCGCTCCTCGTTTCGATTTTTATTAAACGCTCTTTTTTTACACTCCTGTTTCCTCCTCTGCTTGTCATCCTCCGTTCACACCAGCAATCGTGTAATATCAAACGTCTCAGTGTAAACCATCTCTACATCTTTACCCTTCATTAAAAAAGAAGCACGATTCATTAATAAACATGAAAATATGCAAATTTTGAAACGCCCCCGTGTTCCATCCCTAGCTAGCTGCAAGTAAACCGTCTCCCGTTAGTCAGTGAGATCTCAGGGTCTTGATTTGCTTCCTCGGATTTATTTAACACCAGCCAACCATGTAAAAACATCATTTTACCATAGCAACCATGATTTGTTCATCACTAACATTAGATAGGTTAGCACACAGCTTAAAGGTTTCCTGTACAACATCGTCCTTCTCTAACCATTTGCATATCAGACATTGGTTGAAAGCCGTGGAGTTTATATAATGACATCACAAGCTAAGCTTGTACGTAGCTCCACCCCTCATAATCTGTATTATAACAAAGCACTGATATAAGTGTGTTTAAATAGAACAAATTTTATTGTTTAAGTATTACGAATTAGGAATAGAACATTGAGGTGCACTCAAGGGATAATTAAGGGTTCTAAGCTTCCTATAAAGCAGGGGTGTCCAATCTTATCCGGAAAGGGCCGTGTGGGTGCAGGTTTTCATTCCAACCAAGCAGAAGCCACACCTGAGTCTATTAAAAGCCAAGCTCAACTGATTAAACAGGTGGAATCAGGTGTGGCTCCTGCTTGCTTGAAATGAAAACCTGCACCCACACCGGACCTTTCTGGAAAAGATTGGACACCCCTGATAAAAAGGATCTAGATTGGAACATATCTATAGCGGGACAAACAAGGAACCCTTAAGTGTTCTAGATTAGATACTTTGTGTGTGTGTGTGTGTGTGTGTGTGTGCAGAACAACATCTACTCCCACATATCTATACATTTCCCTGCGTAGAGCAGGTGTCCCACTACATAAGGTCAACTTGAGATCAAACTGGATGGGCGTATCCCACACACACACACACACACACACACACCCCTCCACTTGTTTGGCTGAATGGTGAACTGGGTGGACTTGAAATCTGAACCCATTCAATGACATCACACACACACACACACACATACACACACGCGCACACACACACTCTCTCTCTCTCTCTCTGTCTCTCTCTCTCTCTCTTTCTTTGGCCTTTTCAATCTCAGAGCAGCTGTGTTAGCTTTGTGTTAGCATTGTGTCTGGCAGGTTTCTATATTTACTCCCCCCTGCATGCGTGTGATTATTGCAATCGTTTATGTCAACACTCACGTCACCCCGTTAACCCCCCCCCCCTTTGAATACTGAATGTTCAGTATTTTATTTAATGGCTAACATTGTGCTGACGTTGTGTTATATATCGTAACTGCTCTAATGCTAATGTGACTTTAATGTGCCGAGCTGCACGAGGAATTCACGCAGCTATTTAGCCACAGCACTAATGAATTGTCCGTGGACTGATTTTTAAACAGAAATCTTGTGTTAAAAACGCACGGGGGAATGGAAATAATTCATTCCTGCTCTTTACGGAAATCCATATTGAGCTTGGACGCTGAGAAACGTACATGCACTTCAGATTTGAAATTTTTTTTGGTGGTGTTTTTAATAAAAAGCAAATATTATAGAATTCATAAATATTTACCGTTTTGAGATTTTATTTAAAAGAAAAACAACCTAAATATAAATATCAAAAAAAGCTTTTATGTAAATTATTTACAATGTAAAGTGGACACTTTTGTGCAAAATTTTATAAATTAATTTGCATTTTAATGAGGGAAATACAGTGGTGTGAAAAAGTGTTTGCCCCCTTCCTCATTTCCTGTTCCTTTGCATGTTTGTCACACTTAAGTGTTTCGGAACATCAAACCAATTTAAACAATAGTCAAGGACAACACAAGTAAACACAAAATGCAATTTGTAAATGAAGGTGTTTATTATTAAAGGTGAAAAAAAATCCAAACCATCATGGTCCTGTGTGAAAAAGTGATTGCCCCCCTAAAC
>JAFFST010047563.1:36867-58286 GCA_022414735.1 Noturus placidus
GAATGGCTACAAGACCATTGCCAAGCAGCTTGGTGAGAAGGTGACAACAGTTGGTGCGGTTATTCGCAAACGGAAGAAACACAAAAGAACTGTCAATCTCCCTCGGCCTGGGGCTCCATGCAAGATCTCACCTCGTGGAGTTGCAGTGATCATGAGAACAGTGAGGAATCAGCCCAGAACTACACAGGAGGATCTTGCAAATGATCTCAAGGCAGCTGGGACCATAGTCACCAAGAAAACAATTGGTAACACATTACGCCATGAAGGACTGAAATCCTGCAGCGCCCCTGCTCATGAAAGCACATACACATGCCTGTCTGAAGTGTGCCAATGAACATCTGAATGATTCAGAGGACAACTGGGTGAAAGAGTTGTGGTCAGATGAGACCAAAATGGAGCTGTTTAGCATCAACTCAACTCGCCGTGTTTGTAGCAGAAGGAATGCTGCCTATGACCCCAAGAACACCATCCCCACCGTCAAACATGGAGGTGGAAGCATTATGCTTTGGGGGTGTTTTTCTGCTAAGGGGACAGGACAACTTCACCGCATCAAAAGGACGATGGACGGGGCCATGTACCGTCAAATCTTGGGTGAGAACCTTGAGAGTCTTCAGAAGAGCTGTGGCTGGTTCAGTCAGTCCCTCCTGAATATTGTGGCTTTGCGATCGCAGAAATGAACACAAAATATAGTTATAGTCAGATGAGCTTATAGTTTTCAAAACTACCACGGATTTGAGCCATGATGCATCATGCGATGTCATCACAACACGCATTCAGACAAATCCCTCTTTGTTTCATGTGCGTCAGACATGAGTACAGCTAAAAGGTCTCATATACCAACAAATATCACTGCAAATAATGCAAGACTATTAATGCGATTGTAGATACACCAATTCAAGTAGTTTTTCACCCCCAAAAAAATCACAAAAAACATCACAAATCACAAAAAAGCCACCTCAAAATCAAGCATTTTTGCCAGCAACAATCACAAAAAAACTCAAAACACGAAATCCTGTAAAACTTACAGGTCATTTCCTTATAAATCTGCGCAAACTGAAGTCCCGTTCACACCAGGATTTACAGTAGATGGCGCTTATTGAAAAGCAGAAATACCCCGGTGCACAAGGTGGTGCTGCACAATTTTCTGACACCCAGTTATCACTGAGAAGAAGAAGAGACTCAGTATTTACATTTTTGGGTCATAAAAGGGTCATGAAACATCCATCTTTCAGCTCAAGTCTACTTCTCAATGTTTTTGAAAAATGCATCTTAAATGGGTGTGGATGGCTGTGAGAAGAAGTGAGGGGGAGTGGGTGTGGTAGGGAAAGGCAGGGGAGGGGGAGTGGGCATGGCAGGGAAAGGCGGGGAGGAAGAGGGGGCAAGCCTTCAGAACACTCACAATGAAGATGGATAGTGGAAGATGGATTCTCTTATCCTGAATCCCTAGGACTAAATGGAGACACAATAGACAACGGTGCAGGTCCTGTGCCCTGTCTATTTGAATCATTAGCCCCTGGCTTGACTACGGAGGAAAACAAAAATAAAACCGGATGTAGTGCGGATGACAGAAATGTTGGAATAGCTAGCTATTAGGCTCAAACTTTTCACAACTGAAAGGCGAAGGCTCTTCCCTTCAACGCGGACTCTCGTTGTATAGTTTTGCATGCGACGGCTTGCGGAGCTTTAAGCGGTTTAATTAGCTCAAAAGGCAAGTAAAACTGTCATGGTTAAAAATCAGGCACATGCCTCATTTGAAGGGATGGAAAAGTCCTCGGGACTGAGTACCACATCATTGTGTAGAGGCAAACTGCTTTCATGGGCAAGTCCGAAGTCCACCTTTCTCAAATTTTCTTATGGCGCTCCTGAATAAACACATTCGAACTGTTACATCACTGAAATAAACACCTGCGACCCTTTTGAACACCTCTCTCATCTACTACATCTATAGGAAGGCATCACGGGCTGTCATGAATAATTAAGAGACAGCATCTTCTTATAGGATAAGAACACGCTGGCTCATGAATAATTATGAGACATTGTATTGAGAAACAAATACTTCTTTAAAGCAGCATACGCTCTTTAAATAAGTAATGATTTGAATTATACATATTTTTTATATTGGGAGGGGTTGGATATAAGACAAGTATTGTTGTGCCCCAAAATGTTAATGTTCCTGCAAACTAATGCAGTGTTGACTATGAATAATCTTTTTTGTGGTAAATATGATAATATAACGATGCAATAATGGGGCACTTGGCTACATATATTATATATGTCAGGTGCAAAATAAATACAATGGACTACCAGTCAGAAGATTAATATTTGCATATGAAGGGAAGAGACAAAGAAACAAACAATGCTATTTAGTATAGAAAAAAAAAACACTGAAATAATTAAATGGATCATTTAGAATATATGCTTGCATTTCAATGTCATCAAAAAAATAGCCACAACATGATAAATGAGTCATGAAGTTCTGATCAGTTTTGAACTAGAATATGGCCTGACTTGAGGCTTTAGCTCAGTTGTGTTACTACTCATTCGTTAAACTTACATGCAATTTATATATAGGATTTATTAGCAATGAGCATTTTATTTTGGGTATGTTAGTTTCTGCACACTCGTATTAAAATGGTGGGTGCATGCATGTTCTTCTTCGTATTATTTTCCGGTTTCTTCTTCGTAGGTTTTGTACTTGAGAGCCATCAAGTTGTACTTTTATGTAACTTCAACAGCTCTGGCACATGAACAAAAGCCTAAATCTCATTGGCCGGGCAGTTTTTAACGTGGCACATCAAAAAACCGAGCCCTCAATGTTAAAAAAAAAAATGCCACACGTTTTACGCCTTAGTGTGAACACTCCCATTGACAGCCATTGATTTAGACATGGGGCGTCAAACGGCCCAGTTTGAATAGGCCTTGAGACTACAATGTTTTTTTAAAAGCAAAGGGTCATCACACCAGATCTTGACTTCATTTATTACTGTTTACTGCTCTTATAGTATTTATTAATGTAGAAACATTTCATTTAATTATCTTTGAAGGCACCGTTGCTCTACAGCAATTTAAATACAATCTACAATCTTTGTATGAAATCACAATATCTGAGAAAAGTGTATCGTGATATCATTTATACCAATACCGATATTATTATTTTGTCATATTGTCCAGCCCTAACGCTTTATCGTTATTAGATCGTGTGCATTAGTGTAAAAAAAAACAAACAAAAAAAATACAAATAAAAAAATTCCCAGACTCCGACAACGAGCTGAATAACTCCAGGTAGAGAGGATGTACGATGTTCAAGCTCAAAAGAGGCCGTAAATCGCACAGCGCTGGGACTTAATGGAAACCCTGTTAGTGGACGATTAGGAGAGTCGTAAATAGTTCAGCAGTGCTCGAGCAACACGAGTCGATGTGTATTACTTTAGCTGCAGTGAGCTTTTCAGCTCAGAGAATTACAGCACAGAGGACGGAAATGTGTGTGTGTTTACAGGTCTCGCTCACACACACACACACACACACACACTCACAAACACACACTGCTACAACAACCATATGGCTGAAGAGGTTAAATCTGTGCTGTGCTTTTAGCCTTTTTTTCTGGCGATGTCTATACCTAGACAGGATGTTATGATGATCAGAGTGCTGTGAGATAAATAACGCTCTTCCTATAGCGCTAAAACAGGACGTGTGTCTGATGGACTGCTTTTGGAAATGGAAATTTATTTCTGCCGTAAAGCTTCAGACCTTGGACCACAAGAACCGTCTGAATCTCCGTCTCATACTCAGACACCAAGACGTGTCTCTCAACCGGACAGTTTGCGACTTTTTACCTGGAGTTGAGAACCCAGGGGATAGGGTCACGCCAATCAGCTTCCGTTGTGTGTGTGGGACCTCTGACCTCGCAGGATGGTCAAAGGAAAGAAACAGAGGCTCACTCATGCGTGTGGAATTCTAGTCATGTGTCCACTGCCAAGGATTCTGGGAATCACGATGAGCACTGACGGCCCTCGGTGCCTTTCTCAGAGACATGACACATGGGTCACACACACACGCACATGCACATTAGTGTAAACAAAGTGTGTATTACTACACACAGCGCATAGTGTCTTAGGCTTGTCTTTGAGTAAACACTTACAAACAGCACAAACACAAGCACACTCACAGACCAACATTTAACAGCGTAAACACACTGAAAATGAGCAGGAGATTTATACAACGAGTAAACACTGGAGTAAACACTACAAAAATTACGACATAAATGCATTTCAGCTGCAAACTTCTCCTCTGAGAGCTGTTATTCACAGGGATTTTGAGTTGAAACTCCTCGTTTTTATGAATTTACACTCGACAAATGAAAGGATTTTAGGAATTGCGCCGATGTCAATGTGTCCGGTATTGGTGTCAGGTCAATATCAGCAAAAAAACAAGATCAAATCCGGTGCAAAACAAATCTCTGAAATCCTGATATCTGACTTGTAGAGTAATGTACATTTAACACCATGTAAAGGTCACATAATGATAACCGTATTCAACCACGTTACCATGGCAATGGTTTTGTGTTTTGTGGCTGTGTGGTTGTTCCTGTACAGAAGTCAAGTGTTTCAGTACTCTCAGTTCTGACCGTTTAGATCATCAGGAGTGATTAACAATGAAAGGGTAAGTTGTTGATAAATATATCCGATCTGTATCAACATCGGATGATAATTGTGGTTTCAGCAATGGCATCAGACAAGAAAATGTGGGATCGGGTCCTCTCTAACACCTCTAATAAGATCTAATTACTGACTCAGTACTGATCTAATTACTGACTGATTCTGATCTAATTACTGATTCAGTACTGATCTAATTACTGATTCATACTGATCTAATTACTGATTCAGTACTGATCTAATTACTGATTGATACTGATCTAATTACTGATTCAATACTGCTCTAATTACTGATTGAGTACTGATCTAATTACTGATTCAGTACTGATCTAATTACTGATTCAGTACTGATCTAATTACTGAATCAGTACTGATCTAATTACTGATTGATACTGATCTAATTACTGATTCAGTACTACTCTACTGATTCAGTACTGCTCTAATTACTGATCACATCACTGATTCAGTACTGCTCTAATTACTGATTCAGTACTGATCTAATTACTGATTGATACTGATCTAATTACTGATTCAGTACTGATCTAATTACTGAATGATACTGATCTAATTACTGATTCAGTACTGATCTAATTACTGATTCAGTACTGATCTAATTACTGATTCAGTACTGATCTAATTACTGATTAAGTACTAATCTATTTACTGAATCAGTACTGCTCTAATTACTGATTGATACTGATCTAATTACTGATTCAGTACTGCTCTAATTACTGATTGATATTGATCTAATTACTGATTCAGTACTACTCTACTGATTCAGTACTGCTCTAATTACTGATCACATCACTGATTCCAGGGGATAGGGTCACGCCAATCATCTTCCGTTGTGTGTGTGGGACCTCTGACCTCGCAGGATGGTCAAAGGAAAGAAACAGAGGCTCACTCATGCGTGTGGAATTCTAGTCATGTGTCCACTGCCAAGGATTCTGGGAATCACGATGAGCACTGACGGCCCTCGGTGCCTTTCTCAGAGACATGACACATGGGTCACACACACACGCACATGCACATTAGTGTAAACAAAGTGTGTATTACTACACACAGCGCATAGTGTCTTAGGCTTGTCTTTGAGTAAACACTTACAAACAGCACAAACACAAGCACACTCACAGACCAACATTTAACAGCGTAAACACACTGAAAATGAGCAGGAGATTTATACAACGAGTAAACACTGGAGTAAACACTACAAAAATTACGACATAAATGCATTTCAGCTGCAAACTTCTCCTCTGAGAGCTGTTATTCACAGGGATTTTGAGTTGAAACTCCTCGTTTTTATGAATTTACACTCGACAAATGAAAGGATTTTAGGAATTGCGCCGATGTCAATGTGTCCGGTATTGGTGTCAGGTCAATATCAGCAAAAAAACAAGATCAAATCCGGTGCAAAACAAATCTCTGAAATCCTGATATCTGACTTGTAGAGTAATGTACATTTAACACCATGTAAAGGTCACATAATGATAACCGTATTCAACCACGTTACCATGGCAATGGTTTTGTGTTTTGTGGCTGTGTGGTTGTTCCTGTACAGAAGTCAAGTGTTTCAGTACTCTCAGTTCTGACCGTTTAGATCATCAGGAGTGATTAACAATGAAAGGGTAAGTTGTTGATAAATATATCCGATCTGTATCAACATCGGATGATAATTGTGGTTTCAGCAATGGCATCAGACAAGAAAATGTGGGATCGGGTCCTCTCTAACACCTCTAATAAGATCTAATTACTGACTCAGTACTGATCTAATTACTGACTGATTCTGATCTAATTACTGATTCAGTACTGATCTAATTACTGATTCAGTACTGCTCTAATTACTGATTCAGTACTGATCTAATTACTGATTCAGTACTGATCTAATTACTGATTGATTCTGATCTAATTACTGATTCAGTACTGATCTAATTACTGATTCAGTACTGCTCTAATTACTGATTCAGTACTGATCTAATTACTGATTCAGTACTGCTCTAATTACTGATTGATACTGATCTAATTACTGATTCAGTACTGCTCTAATTACTGAATGATACTGATCTAATTACTGATTCAGTACTGATCTAATTACTGATTCAGTACTGATCTAATTACTGATTGATACTGATCTAATTACTGATTCAGTACTGATCTAATTACTGATTGATACTGATCTAATTACTGATTGATACTGATCTAATTACTGACTCAGTACTGATCTAATTACTGACTCAGTACTGATCTAATTACTGATTGATACTGATCTAATTACTGATTCAGTACTGCTCTAATTACTGATCACATCACTGATTCAGTAGTGCTCTAATTACTGATTCAGTACTGCTCTAATTACTGATTCAGTACTGATCTAATTACTGATTGATACTGATACTGATTTACTGCTATGCTTTCCTTTGGACCACATCAGCGAGGCCGAGAGGGGGGTTCTGACGACTGGGCAACCCAGGACCTCCATATATTCTGCCCAGGCTTGCGCCCTGGAGAGGTCACTTCAGTGCCGCTGTTTTTAGCGACAGAACCAACACGGGAGACAGCAGTTACGAGTTATAAGCCCAGAGCATATTGGCGTGAGCTCGGGCGCTACGGGCTGTCTCCTACGGTGGGAGGGACCATCGAAGTCCCACTGGTCAGCCATCGCCCGCCTCAAGCTGGGCATAACTGAAACAGGACCTGCCACTCCCAAATCGGCCTGTTCAGCCACAGCAGGCGCTGCCACTCAATCACAGGCTGACTCTACCAGGCGCAAAGTTCCCATTGTCTTTCGAGACAGACGGATGCCAACGAACAACGAACTGATCTAATTACTGATTGATACTGATCTAATTACTGATTCCGTACTGCTCTAATTACTGATTCAGTACTAATCTAATTACTGATTCAGTACTAATCTAATTACTGATTCAGTACTAATCTAATTACTGATCTCATCACTGATTCAGTACTGCTCTAATTACTGATTCAGTACTGATCTAATTACTGACTAAGTACTGATCTAATTACTGACTCAGTACTGATCTAATTACTGATTGATACTGATCTAATTACTGATTCAGTACTGATCTAATTACTGATTCAGTACTGATCTAATTACTGACTCAGTACTGATCTAATTACTGATTGATACTGATCTAATTACTGATTCCGTACTGCTCTAATTACTGATTCAGTACTAATCTAATTACTGATTCAGTACTAATCTAATTACTGACTCAGTACTGATCTAATTACTGATTGATTATGATCTAATTACTGATTCAATATTGATCTAATTACTGATTAGATGCTGATTCAAAACTGACGTGATACTCATAAAAAATGTATCTGACACTGATCTGATACTGATTTTACACTAATCCAATAATAATCTGATCTGACTGATTTCATACTAATCCAGTACTGTTCTCATGTCACTAAGGCAAAGGGGCAGGGCTAAACACAGAATGCCCTTCTCTGCATTTTAAGCTTGGTAAACAAAGCATCTTTGTGATACATTCCAGAAAAGACAGTTGCTAACATTTTAGAAGCTAAGAATAAACTTAAGGGGCATTAAAGTCTATGTTATTCCTCACTTATCAACCTCAGAACACAGTATTTATAAAATACTGTGAGGATGAGGAATGTGAACCCACATGTCTCAGGGGTTAGACATTTCTGTAACTGCAGAAAAAAACATGGCTCTGGGTTTCAGTTATATGACACATGTCTCAGACGTTATGTAATATGTGTGTGTGTGTGTGTGTGTGTGTGTGTGTGTGTGTGTGTGTGTGTGTGTTGGGGTGGTTAGGTAAGAGCTGTAGTCTGAAACTGTCACATCAGGTGAGCTCAAAACACCTCACAGGACGGTGATACATCCGGTGCAGTGAAACAAAAGTACTCTGTGGAGGTGCATTCCACATGCCGCTGTTACTGAACAAGTGGTGTGTGTGTGTGTGTGTGTGTGTGTGTGTGTTTTAGAAAACACTTTGAAGCACGTTACGATGAGAGCGTCTTTCTCTTGGCAGATTTAACCACATGAAACAAATCGTGTATCTCGGCTTCACACCCACACCACCTTCTTTTTATTTTACTTGAAGATAAAATGTGTGTGTGTGTGTGTGTGTGTGTGTCAGATATTTCAGTCAAACAACCCCCGGTGCCAATACTTTAATGGCTACCAACAATACAGAGATGACGCTGTAAAAAAACCGTGAGGAGACAAGGATTGTCTGTGGCTGAATCTGGAACGGTGTCCTACACCATGCATGTAGGTCCCTAGGTAGGATGCCTAGCTTCCTATGTAGGGCACAAGCATAGCAGGATGCTTCACTTGATGATGGATTTTAACCGACGCTAAATATCATCGATAAGCCAACATTGGTTAAATCAATAAAAGCGAATCCTAAATATAAAATTTCATGTGTGATTGTTACTCAGTAAAGCCCTTCAGTTGATTCTAATCATACCTAATCAATTAAGAAAGATGGAAAAGAGAAGTAGAGATGAAACAAACAGATAGAGCAGCAGAGGAAAAAAATGTATAGTATAGATGAGGAAGTAAAGAATGCACTTCCTCTTTGTAGCTTTTTTCACTCTACTGGTGAAATTAGGGGAAATTTGTACAAAATTCTACATTCGGTGTTTTTCAACACTGACTAATGAAAACTCATTTAAATTTCTTGTACATGAGCTGTAAAAAGGGGCGGGGCTATAAAAAAACGCGAGGGATGAAATCTGCTAAATGACACACTCGTGGCTCTAATAAGGAAGTGTGTGTGTGTGTGTGTGTACATGTGTGCGCACAGTGAAAACGTGCACTTTAATGTTTGATCATGACAATAACAAAAATAATGAAGCTTATAAGCAGCTTCAAAGACAGATGTGTGGCAGATGAATGTGTGCGTGACGTGAACGTACCTCAGAGGTACAACAACAGGTACTTATGAAACTTATTAAGTCATAAAAGTTCACCCGACAGCGTGTCGTGTTTCCTTTCCTCCGTGTGTGTCTGTGTCTGTGTGTGGGTCAGATAATGGATCGAGCCGTGTGTGTGTGTATGTGTGTGAGAGAGAGAGAGATTGAGAGATAGATATGATAGATAGAGAGAGAGAGAGAGAGAGAGAGAGAGAGAGAGCGAGAAAGAGAGAGAGGGAGAGAGAGCAGTATGCATTAAAATGGAAGGTGCTGCTGCTTTTCCCTGCTGTAGTGTTAGAGCAGCTCCGGAGTCTATCCTTATTTAAACTCTTGTTACATCAGAACAAACAAGCACCTCGGGTGAGTGAGAGAGAGTGAGCGATATATATATATATATATATATAATGAGAAGTAAAGCTCTCAGGCATACAGATGAGGCTGTGCAGCAATTAGTGTGTATTCACTATACGGGCGGCTGTGGCTCAACTGGTAGAGCGGGTTGTCGACTAATCCACTACTCGTAGGGTTGTCGGCCCGGATGACTCCACATGCCGAAGTGACCTTGAACAAGACACTGAACCCCAAGTTGCTCCCGATAGCAAGCTAGCACCTTGCATGGCAAGCTACCATTGGTGTGTGTGTGTGTGTGTGTGTGTGTGTGTGAATGGGTGAATGAGACACAGTGTAAAGCGCTTTGGATAAAAGCACTATATAAGTGCGCCATTTACTATTCACGGCTCGCAGCATTTTAATGAAACACTCACACTACGCTGCTGCTGCTGGAGGAACAGGATGGTCGATACTCATATTCCTCCACAAGGACATCAGGTTTACACACGTGACAGCATTACATCATGTGCTTCTTCTCTTCCTTTCCTGGACTTTGTAGCTTTGAACCAGCTAACGTGAGCGTAAACAGGAATTTTTGCTCCTGACTTTAAAAGCCCAGAAACGGGAACTCTTGTTCATACTTCACACACACATCTGAGAGGAACGCTGATGTTCCTGATCATTGTGTTTAGTTTTTTTACTCGGCCTTACCTAAACACGTACATGCTATATAGAGAGATGAGATCGTACACCTCTGTCATCAGCTACAGTATCTTGTATACAGCATCCATATTTCCTGGTTGCCTAGCAACAGAGTTCTGACTTTAACCACTAAAAAGTTGAGCGTATAGTATTCAGGTTTCCATGTCGAAAAAAACCCCAAAAAATCCAAAGTTTGATTTGCACACATTTCCATCAGGTTTAGAGTTCCTTCTAGTTCTTAGTTCTGTCTGGGTCTGTGTTCTGTCTGGTTTTGGGTTCTGTACGATTTTGAGTTTGACTCTCTGGTTTGACCAGCTGCTTGTCCAAACTGCATCCTGGGAAATCGAATGCTGATCACACCACTAACACGTACCACAAAAAAGGAAGTGGTGAGAAAAACTTGGTCTGTGATGGTATAATTTTTATCACGATTTGATGCTTATCTTGGTATACTCTTTACTTATCCGCTTTCCAATTTTATCATTACATTCTATCTCAAAATACTAACAACCTCAAAAAGTAATTCAAAGTAAAGCTTAACCTGTACGTCATGCAGCGCTACAATATTCCTGGAACCAGAAGCCGCCATGTTCTTGGTAACATGACCACACGGGCGTAGAGGACAACTGCAGGACATTTTCCAGCTGGGAATGTTTGGAGCATTTATCTCAGACACTAGTCCCGGTCCAGAAAAAAGGTTTACTGGAGGGAAAACCACAGCTGGGAGGATGAAGATGCCAGGACATGGATGCTCTCTAAGTAAGCCTGTAATTTGTATAGGGCTCAAGCTAAAGTGAACCTGCTGTGGTCCATGAACAGACCAGGGACTGAGGATGGGAAAAAAATGATCAAACACACTTCAAGAAAAAAGTAAAAAAAAAAACTTCACCCACCCAAGCATTAGCATTGCTAAAAATGACGGGAAGCAGTTAGCGTTTTTTTTTTTTTTAAGCTGATCACCACAGTGGCTGAGTTTTTGTCCGTTGCGTTCCAGGCACCAGACTCGCTCACATGGTGCTATCAGGTTATACACACCTGGCAATTGGGTGAAGACTGCTCTGCCAGAAAACACACACACATACACACACAAACACACATTGTCTATCAATACCCGCTTTGTAATGCAAAATTCAAGAAGCATGGCACACTTAATTGGTTTCTTGGTGCATTCTCGATTTCAAAGGCACGGGCCATGAGCAGAACTCAACAGGTCTCAATTTCACTTTGCACTAACTCGCATTCGTTTATAAAAGGACAGAGACTCGTCTCACAGCTGTAAACACTGTAGCTATAGTGTATAGAATACTGTAATAATGCTAAATCATCCATCTTTAAAATGCTGATTATCACACATGATTAATTATATTACACTAGCAGCTCTCGGCGCTTGTGTTTCCCCGTCTATCTTCCTCTTTTTTTTCCCCTCTTCTGTGACCGCAATATCTTACACTGACTCACTCGCACTGCGGGTTCTGATGAATCATCTGAAAATAACCGCGAGTCGCTATATGATCATTTCACAGCACAAAGACACTAATATATAGAGTTTAAGCTGCGCTGTCACGACTCAATAAATTAGACTGGATCTGGGCTGCGCAAAAGCTGTGAACAACCTGTCAGGAAAAAAGAAGATTAAAGCATCTGTCTTGGCTGGAAAAGAAAAACATATTACCTGAGAAAAGCAACAGCGAATGTTTATTTAGTTCTTGCTTTATAGCACTATAGTACTGAAAAATGTCTGAATTTCCTGCGATTTTTCCTGATTTGTCTCCATGTAATAGATGACTACTATTCCAAGTTGTATTAAATGCTACATTATTAAAGGTCATGGTTCGAGTCTAGGGTGGGGGTTAGCATTTTCAGAGCCCATGTCAATCAAAGAACCCTTAAGGAACACTTAAGATGAAATCATCTTCGGTTTGTCCCTCTGAGTAAAGTTCTATGTACATTCCTAGTGTTTTCCTATCAGATAGATTCCAAGTAGAATACACACTGAAATTCCCAACACGGTAATTTCCAAAAGCAGTACAATTGCTGAAAATTTTACTGGAAATGTTTTTCCAAATAACTTTTTTTTTTTTTGCTACGTGCACAACCACTTTTATATTCCGTGTTAATTTAAATGATTGATTTATCTGTTTTCTAAACAGGAGGAATGTCCTGTTGAACGGACGGACTTGTCATTCTTTTTTTATTACCTCGTAATTGGTAAATTTAGCATTCATTAATAAACGCTTTATAGCACAGAAAGCTAATAATAATAATAATAATAATAATAATAATAATAATAATAATAATAATAATAATAATAATAATAATAAATGGGGTGCACGGTGGCTTAGTGGTTAGCACATTTGCCTCACACCTCCAGAGTCCAGGGTTCGAGTCCCGCCAGGGCCATGTGTGTGCGGAGTTTGCATGTTCTCCCCGTGTGTCGGGGGTTTCCTCCGGGTACTCCGGTTTCCTCCCCCAGTCCAAAGACATGCATGTTAGGCTGATTGGCGTGTCTAAAGTGTCCGTAGTGTATGAATGTGTGTGTGAGTGTGTATGTGATTGTGCCCTGCGATGGACTGGCACCCTGTCCAGGGTGTATCCCGCCTTGTGCCTGATGCTCCCTGGGATAGGCTCCAGGTTCCCCCGTGACCCTGAAAAGGAGTAAGCGGTTGAAGATGGATGGATGGATAATAATAAATCTGAAAATAAATTAGTACTTGCTTCAGGATGTGTTGTGATTTCTTTATTTTCACCAAATATTTCATTTCAGTGCATCGCATAAAACACTAACTTAATTTCACGTTAGTGTTCTCACAACCTTAACTCTAATTTTCTCCAAAAATGTAAGTACACGCTCGTCTCTCTGGAAGATTTAAAGAGGAGATGTGTTTGGATCATTTGGACATCACGTGAGAGTTGCGATGTTGGATGGATTTCGCTCTTACACTATTTAGTGCATTACACTGACCCTGAAATCCCGTGAATACACGTTATCCCATAATCCCTCTGCTCTGACCCTGATTTACTTTAATGTTTTTTTTTTTCCAGAAATAACCTCTGTGTGTGTGTGTGTGTGTGTGTGTGTGTGTGTGTGTGTGTGGCTCAATTTAATGAGGCGTCTTAAAAATCCTGTTTATATTAGACATGGCACGTTGATTTAAGAATAATCAGTGATTTCAGTCACTGTAACATGTAACATTTGGTAAATGGTACACTTATATAGCGCTTTTATCCAAAGCGCTTTACACTGTGTCTCATTCACCCATTCACACACACACACCAATGGTAGCAGAGCTGCCATGCAAGGCACTAACTTGCCATTGGGAGCAACTTGGGGTTCAGTGTCTTGCCCAAAGACACTTCGGCATGTGGAGTCATGTGGGCAGGAATCGAACCGCCAACCCTACGATTAGTGGACACCCCGCTCTACCACCTGAGCCACAACCGCCCCTATTTGTGCACCTATTATTTCCATACATACTGTTTATCTTCCTACTAACTGAAATAAATGTAACATCAGCCTGTACAGGATTTTGCAGCGTTTTTTTGTGATTGTTGTGGCAAAAATTGCTTGATTTTGCTGCAGCTGTTTTTTTATTTATTGTGATGCAGAGATTTTTGTGCTTTTTTTGTGGAAAACTGTGAAAATTTGCAAAATTGCAATTGCTTTTGCTCACTCTTTCACAGTGTTGGGTTTTCATTGTTGTTGTTTTTTTAAGGCATTTGGCAGATGCCCTTATCCAAAGCGACTTACATTTATCTCATCTATACATCTGAGCAGTTGAGGGTTAAGGGCCTTGCTCAAGGGCCCAACAGTGGCAGCTTGGCAGTGCTTTGGTTTGAACTCATGGCCCTTTGAGCCGTAGACAAAGCCGTAGACAACTGCCTGCAGCATGCAACTGTTTGTTGGTAAATGAGACCTTTTAGCTGTACTCATGTTCGACACACGTGAATCGAAGATGGCTTTGGCTGAATGAATGCGCATTGTGATGACGTCACATGATGCGTCTCAGCCCAAATCTGCAGAAAATCTGTGCTAATTTTGAAGCATTCTGATTTTGCGTTAAAATCTGCAATTACAAAATCGTGAAATCATGGAGGGACTGGAATATATAGCTATGTATAAAAGATTTTGAAGAATCATTTTTCAGGTGCAGAGAACTCTATGGAAAAGCAAAGAACTGCTCAGAAGGTTCTTTAAATAGAAATGGTTCTACCTCAAACAACTAACCCATTAAGAACCCTTTATTAAAATTTCTCTAAATATTCAATACACGTTTTAGATTTTAAAAAGATCATTTAAATCTGGAATGTTAAAGAGTTGTCCCTTTGCGAGAACGCTTCAAGGTTCTACACAGAACCCTATAACAGAGTGTGTTTTTATAAGCAAGGATTCCAAGTAGAACTGGCTCCTCTTCAAACCCAAGGCAACTGAACAATTTTACAGTTCAATTGATCTTTCAGAACATTAAGCTACTCGAGTGAATGTTGAAAGTTGTTTTAGGTTCTAGAAGTTGTATGTAGTCAAGAAGAACCCATTTTGGATTTTGCTCATGTTTATAAAACATGTCAACGGTTCTACTTGGAACCCTGTCTGACTGTAAAACCCTTTTCTTAAAGGTTCTATTAGGAATCTTTCAACGTTTCTCAAGAGACAAGCCGGAGAACCGTTTCCCATTGTTGTAGGTACGGACCTTCAGGTGTGTACACTTTTCAGTTCTCTACAGAACATTTCCACACATGCAGTTCATACAAACATGTACAAAGATGCCATAAAATGGCATCTACGAGTGCGAAACACACAGAACCTCAGTTACTAGATCCAGTGATGAGTACATCATTGTTGTTTAGCAGAACCAGATTTTTTTTTAATTTACATAATTTAGTGGAAAAACAAACTATAGAACAACAAATTCAGTTCTCGCCAACAGAATGTAAAGTACCCTGCAACTTACTAAACATTCACATCGTTTCTGGAACATGAGCCAAGTTCTCAACAGGATAACCTTTTATTATCTCACTAACTGTACTGTGGTTTCGACCACCAACGTCTAAGTGTTATCGCTTATGACACAAATAACCTGAATGGATTACAAATAGCAGCGAGTGTAGGTGTTGAGAAAAGCTCGTGTGCTTCACACCCACATCCGTCCTCCTCGAACTGAGAGAGATAGAGAAAGACACGGGGCAGAGATTAGGAAAAAAAGGGGAAAAATACATGAAAAAGTGCTGATATATGGAAAGTCATGTCTATCTTTAAAGCCTAATTTGAAACACTGATGAGACATACAATGGAGAGCCTCACTTCAAACACCGGCGCTATTAAAAAAAAAAAAAAAAAAAAACCATGGAGCGTGTCTCGTTAAAAAGCCTGTTAAAAAGCGGGCTGAGATTAGAAAAGCGTCAGTGCGCAGAGGATGGGGAGAGAGAGAGAGAGAGAGAGAGAGAGAGAACTAAACAAATACTAAAACATGTTCATATTATTATTATTATTATTATTATTATTAGACCAAAAAGTCGAGAGCGTCACAGAGTCATCAGTCATATATGGCCTGCATATAATTAATAATAAATCCATCTTCTATCTTCCTCTTGCTGAAGTGACAGAATATTTAAAGCAGTAGTGTGATTGCTGCATTGCTGATTCAGCACTCAGCGCCCACGGGGAGAGAGAGAGAGAGAGAGAGAGAGAGAGAGAGAGAGAGAGAGACAGAGAGAGCGACAGAGAGAGACAGAGGGAGACAGAGAGAGACAGAGAGAGAGACAGAGAGAGACAGAGTGAGAAAGAGAGAGACAGAGAGAGAGACAGAACGAGAGAGAGACAGACAGAGAGAGAGAGACAGAGAGAGAGACAGAGAGAGACACACAGAGAGAGAGAGAGAGACAGAGCGAGTAAGAGCAAGAGAGAGAGACAGAGAGAGAGAGACAGAGAGAGACAGAGAGAGAGAAAGAGACAGAGAGAGACAGAGAGACACAGACAGAGAGACACAGAGAGAGAGAGAGAGACAGAGAGAGAGAGAGACACACAGAGAATGAGAGACACAGAGAGAGAGACAGAGAGAGAGCGAGAGACACAGAGAGAGAGACAGAGAGAGAAAGAGAGAGAGCGAGAGACACAGAGAGAGAGACAGAGAGAGAGAGAGAGCGAGAGAGACAGAGAGAGAGATTGAGAGAGAAAGAGACAGAGACAGAGCGAGACAGAGAGAGAGACACACAGAGAAAGAGAGAGAGGTAGAGACAGAGAGAGACAGAGAGAGAGAGAGACAGTTAGAGAGAGAGCGAGAGAGATTGAGAGAGAAAGAGACAGAGAGAGACAGAGCGAGAGAAACACAGAGAGAGAGAGAGAGAGAGAGAGAGAGAGAGAGAGAGAGAGAGAGAGAGATGCTCTAAGCTCAAGTGTCGCTATCAGATAGTAATAATAATAATATATCCGGAAATTAACACCCGCTACATGTGAAACGTGCTCATCCACCACAGAGAACCTGTTTGTCTCAGCAACTCACCCACCACTTGTTTTGTTATAATTATTATTATTTTTTTTAATATTAAATGTAACTTTATAATATTTTATAACTATTTTCCTATAACAGCACATCCTGACGTGTTTGATTCCTCTTATACTACAGCAATCTGCCAACCATAAGTTAGTTCCTGTTCTCTTTTCCTTTACAGGAACTGTAAACAGTCGATCCCTCACCAGCCTCTCTTGAAGATAATATGAAGATTTTAAAATAAACCCAGACTGTCATGTTACAAAGTTCTGTCACTGAAGACTCCTTCCATAAATGTTAAATACGTCTCCTTACAAATTACAGATTTTTTTTTAAATCAGGTTATGTGTCTCGTCCGCAGTACGAGTCCCTGTGAGTCCCTGTAAGTCCCTGTGAATGAGCTGTTAATATAGAAACGATACCGTACTGTATTACTAATGAACGAAGGAATTGATATAAACTTGTGATTTGTAGCTGCACTACTGTCAGAGCTGGGGTCACAGAAAATTCATCAGCACAAGCAGAACACAGAAACCCAACAGCGCTGTGCTGTAAGCAATAATAATAATAATAATAATAATAATAATAATAATAATAATAATAATAATAATAATAATAATCCACATTAATTCCACCCATCCATTTTCTGTACTAGTTATCCTTATTGGGTCATGGGGAACCTGGAGTCCATGGGGCACAAGGCGGGGAATCCACATTAATTCCAAGGCAAAATAGAGATAGCAACAGACGTTAGAACAGATATTAGAATGTCTGTTGAAGACATTTTCTAAAAGAAGGATGGAGGAATGTGAGGGCAAGAAGGTAAAAGGTCACAGATGAAAAATAAACATTAAAATGAATATTAATTGAAAAGCTAGAGATCTGCTTTGATGTCAGACTCTGGCTTTGAACGTTGAGCTTTGGTGCATCAAAGGAAAAATGAGTTTCCAAACAAATCCACTCCCTTTATTCTCTCAAACAAACCATGTGCACGTGCCCAGACATAAACATCATCATTAACATGAATTTAACCTCCAGAGAAGAGAAGAGAAGGGACGTTCTGGATACGGCGTTAATAAAAATCGATATTTCAGAGGAGACGATCTGAACTACCTCACAGCAAAATGTTTCAATATTAAGCATAAAAATGTGCAGACCAGAGGAAAAAAAAAGTTCATTTCAGACTGTCGGTTGTTGGGATTTAATTTCGTAAACGTCTCTCGTTGCAGCCATTTGCTAATTGAGACGATAAAAGCCTTGACGTGACCCAGACGTGATCAGTATTCATCCCGGAGCTGAATGTGATCTCAGGCACACTGCTTCAATAACGTGAATAGATGGGTTTTATTTATATCTAGCTATAAAGACGTCCTGATGAGAAGCTGGTGTTACACACTCTCTCAGGAAACACGTGTCTTTACGTGACTGTACCAAGCCTGAAACAGAGGAGTGTGTAATTATCGCTAGGGCCTGTACTGGACACACGTAGAAAGATTCTCTGTGACACAGGACATGTCGTGGGAGAATAATCATATTTGCGATTCGCAGCGTCAGACCGCATCCTGACACGAGGTCCATACCATACCGCTATACTCCTCTTTATTATTAACAGTATTATTTATATTACAGTACGCCAGTGTATAAATATAAACACATGTCTATACAGCACAAAAGACATGGAACTACAAAGACCAAGGGTGCACTTTAGTCTACAAGACACATTAAGGTTTATTTTTGATGTTTTTATTATAGAAGTACTTGTCTCAACAGGACCCTGCGTTGCCAGGTCTTCTTTTCAACAGCAATGGATTCATTCCAACATCATAAGGAGCATCACTGGCGAATCCGGACGTTAGAATTACACACCTCTGTCTGACTCAGTGGTCGACATGAGTTATGTTTAAATATGTTAATTACAGGCTACTGATTATATGAGACGTATACTTTACAGCAAAAATAAAATACTGCTTTGAAGATTAAGACTCGAATACAGAATCATCATCATACAGTTATAGAGAACCCTTTACACCACAGTGCTGTTGGATTCTGGACTCTGATTGGTCAGAAAGTGTCATTTCCTATAAGTAACAGTAGTGCAGCTGCAAGTCTGACATGCGGTTTATAATCATGCGCCCGTTCGTTATTTATAAGCTATTGTTTCTATAGCAACAGCTCTCTTACAGAGATTGGTGTGGGTTTTTTTCTGGAAGTTTATTTAATATTTATGGAAGGAGTCTCCAGTTTCAGTACAGCTGTAACTTTAAGCATTCCGAATTTACGCTTTGTCATCATTGGTAAATTACTTCAGGATGTACTGTTATAGAAAAATAATCTGCACCACACTACCTCATCATGGATTATTTTCCAATGACTGCACAAACTGAAAAAAAAGTATCAAACAGACCAGGTAACAATTCAAGTGGACCTGGAAGCTGTGTGTGTTTTTGAGAGAGAGAGAGAGAGAGAGAGAGAGTATTGTGTGTTCTGTGGTAGCTCTCAGGGTCCACAGCCTCTCTCTTCCCCAGCATCAGTGCCATCCATACCCCTTGGGACCATTTAGCTGGTGCAGGCCTATCCATCAGACAAACAAATCCTCAACACTCCAGAGAGAGAGAGAGAGAGAGAGAGAGAGAGAGAGAGAGAGAGAGAGAGAGAGACTAGGAAGAAGAAGAAAAGAGAGGGAGCAAGAAGGAAGAAGAGGAGACGGCGAGGCCACCGCAATAACGACTTTAATTACACTAACGACGCTGGGTTTTTTTGTAGAAAGCGTTTTAGTGGTGCTATAAAACTGCACGAAAACGGTTTGTGGACCAACCCACCACAGCCACAGACGTTGCCGGAATTTCCGGAAGCATGGTTTAGCGACTTAAATATAAGCAAGTTTTTTTTAATGCGAAGTGCCTCTCTAACGGTAAGCAATACTTCAATCCAAGAAATAAGCATTCGAGGAATAAGCAGTTAGGGACGATCTACGAAAAAATAACATCTCCTCGGCTAATTACGGCCATTTGTTCGCCTCGTTCTATTAACTCTGCGATGGATAAGCAGGAGGAGGAGGGGAAAATGTGGCTGTCTTACTGATTTGGCAGTGTTTCAATCGCCATTACGCCACGCCGCGTCTCAATGGAGTCTTTTCAGCACACTCGAGATCATCAGAGGAGTCACTCAAAGGCCAATCTGTGTGCGTTTATGAGCATGTGTGTATGTGTGTGTGTGCGTTTGGGATAAAAATCACTTTCATAATTGATTGCTTAACACAGATGCCGCGTAGTCGAGCTGCAGCTTAGATCGCGACTCTGTCGATACTTAGCTTTTAGCGTACATTTAAGAGAGACCGAGTCGGAAACAACGACTGCATTAATCGATCCGTTCTGTGTTCATCATGACTAAAAACCGTCTAAATCAAAATCAGGCGGACATTTTTACGATTAAGAGATTTTACAGGTCAAGGAGTGGCGACTAGTGATCAGCACGATTAATAAAACAACACTCGGAATTCACAAATTTATTTTATTTGACATGAAATTTAACAAAGACTGTCGAGACACAGAGAGCCAGGGGTGCCAAAACGTGTAATCTTCACTCTAAACTTCATCTGATGACAATATGGCAAAAAATATATATATATTCCCACCATTTAGTCTGAGGTTAAATCTTACATTCAAATTGTTCTGATATATAACACATTATTTAGGGTGTATAATGACATTGTTATCCCCGCTGTAGTGAGCATATATATATTGAATACAAAGCCACTTGGGGATTCAGGCTAATTTAAGATTTGGGTTATAAGCGGTTATGGAAAATAAAATCAAACAGAGATAAGAAAACCTTACTGTGCTTGAATTAATAAAAGCAAAGCATAAACATTATATAATTTGTTAATTTTATGATAAAATTGTTGACGTTTCCTTGTAAACGTCATTTTGGAAATGAAAGATTTGATAACACAGAAACTGCTCTACTGAAGATCGGGAGAAACATTAATCTGGACAAGTCTGCCCTCACCGTGTTTGAACAATATTTCTAGCCCCGCCCACATGCCCTTATTTGTTTCTTGTGAAACCCTGTATGACAGGGTAACAATATCTAAATTTATTTACACTACAGCTCACTCAGCAATGACAATACCGACCAAATGTGAAGGACAGCTGACAGATTTGTTGTCCGGTGGCAAAACGTTAATAAAATCTGCTTCAGGACACACGCCCATACCGGCGTCTTAGGCGAAGGCCAGCAAAGAATAAACATCTCCATCAGGACTGCATTACTGCAAAATGGCCTCAAAGCCCATGGGATTGTGGGGATTACTCCAGGGATTGGGGGGGGGGGGGGT
>JAFFST010047563.1:63306-75600 GCA_022414735.1 Noturus placidus
CACCATCATATGCACCATTCACACCATCATATACACCATCATATACACCATCATATACACCATCTGCACCATCATATACACCATCTGCACCATCATATGCACCATCATATACACCATCTGCACCATTATATACACCATATACACCATCTACACCATCATATACACCATATACACCATCTACACCATCATATATACCATCTGCACCATCATATACACCATCATATACACCATATGCACCATCTGCACCATCATATACACCATCTGCACCATCATATACACCATCATATACACCATCTGAACCATCATATACACCATCTACACCATCATATACACCACCTGCACCATCATATACACCATATACACCATCATATACACCATATACACCATCATATTCACCTTCTGCACCATCATATACACCATATACACACCATCATATAAACCATATGCACCATCTGCACCATCATATACAACATCTGCACCATCATATACATCATATACACCATCATATACACAATGATATACACCATCTGTACCATCATATAGACCATCTGCACCATCATATACACCATTCACACCATCATATACACCGTATACACCATCATATACATCACCTGCACCATCATATGCACCATTCACACCATCATATACACTGTATACACCATCATATACGCCATCTGCACCATCATATGCACCATTCACACCATCATATACACCATCATATACACCATCATATGCACCATCTGCACCATCATATGCACCATTCACACCATCATATACACCATCTGCACCATTATATACAACATATACACCATCTACACCATCATATACACCATCTGCACCATCATATACACAATCATATACACCATCTACACCATCATATACACCATATACACCATCATATACACCATCTACACCATCATATACACCATTATGTACACCATCTGCACCATCATATACACCATATACACCATCATATTCACCTTACACCATATACACCATCATATACACCATATACACTATGATATACACCACCTGCACCATCATATGCACCATTCACACCATCATATACATCATACACACCATCATATACACCATATACACCATCATATACACCATACACACCATCCTATATACCATATACACCATCATATACACCACCTGCACCATCATATGCACCATTCACACCATCATATACAACATCTGCACCATTATATACACCTTCTGCACCATCATATACACCATCTGCACCATCATATACACTATCATACTCACCACATACACCATCATATACACAATGATATACACCATCTGTACCATCATATACACCATATACACCCTCGTATACACAATGATATACACCATCTGCACCATCATATACACTATATACACCATCATATATAACATCTGCACCATCATATACGCCATCTACACCATCATATACACCATACACACTGTCATATACACCACCTGCACCATCATATACACCATCTGCACCATCATATGCACCATTCACACCATCATATACACCATCATATACACCATCATATATACCATATGCACCATCATATGCACCATTCACACCATCATATATACCATATACACCATCATATACACCACCTGCACCATCATATGCACCATTCACAACATCATATACACCATATACACCATTATATACATCATCTGCACCATCATATGCACCATTCACATCATCATATACACCATCTGCACCATTATATACACCATATACACCATCATATACACCATATACACCATCTACACCATCATATACACCATATACACCATCATATACACCATCATATACACCATCTGTACCATCATATACACCATCTACACCATCATATACACCATCATATACACCATCTGCACCATCATATACACCATATACACCATCATATACCCCACCTGCACCATCATATGCACTATTCACAGCATCATATACAACATCTGCACCATCATATACACTATCATACTCACCACATACACCATCATATACACAATGATATACACCATCTGTACCATCATACACACCATATACACCATCGTATACACAATGATATACACCATCTGCACCATCATATACACTATATACACCATCATATATAACATCTGCACCATCATATACGCCATCTACACCATCATATACACCATACACACTGTCATATACACCACCTGCACCATCATATACACCATACACACCAACATATACACCATATACACTATGATATACACCACCTGCACCATCATATGCACCATTCACATCATCATATACACCATCTGCACCATTATATACACCATATACACCATCTACACCATCATATACACCATCTACACCATCATATACACCATCTGTACCATCATATACACCATCTACACCATCATATACACCATCTGCACCATCATATACACCATATACACCATCATATACACATTCATATAAACCATATGCACCATCTGCACCATCATATACACCATCATATACACCATCTGAACCATCATATACACCATATACACCATCATATTCACCATATACACCATCTGCACCATCATATACACCATCTGCACCATCATATACACCATCATATACACCATCTGTACCATCATATACACCATCTACACCATCATATACACCATCTGAACCATCATATACACCATTATATACACCATCTGCACCATCATATACACCATATACACCATCATATTCACCTTCTGCACCATCATATACACCAAATACACACCATCATATACACCATATGCACGATCTGCACCATCATATACAACATCTGCACCATCATACACCATATACACCATCATATACACAATGATATACACCATCTGCACCATCATATACACCATTCACACCATCATATACACCGTATACACCATCATATACACCACCTGCACCATCATATGCACCATTCACACCATCATATGCACCATTCACACCATCATATACACCAGCATATACACCATCATATACACCATCTGCACCATCATATGCACCATTCACACCATCATATACACCATCTGCACCATTATATACAACATATACACCATCTACACCTTCATATACACCATCTGCACCATCATATACACCATCATAGACACCATCTGAACCATCATATACACCATCTACACCATCATATACACCATCTACACCATCATATACACCATTATGTACACCATCTGCACCATCATATACACCATATACACCATCATATTCACCTTCTGCACCATCATATACACCATTCACACCATCATATACACCATATGCACCATTTGCACCATTTGCACCATCATATACACCATATACACCATCATATACACAATAATATACACAATAATATACACAATCTGTACCATCATATACACCATATACACCATCATATACAGCATCTTCAACATCATATACGCCATCTACACAATCATATACAACATCTACACCATCATATACACCATCTGCACCATCATACACACCATCTGCACCATCATATACATCATATACACCATCATATATACCATCTGCACCATCATATATACCATATACACCATCATATACACCATATACACCATCATATATACCATCTGCATCATATACACCATCATATACACCATATACACCATCTGCACCATCATATACACCACCTGCACCATCATATACACCATCATATACACCATATACACCATCATATATACCATCTGCACCATCATACATACCATATACACCATCATATACACCGTATACACCATCATATATACCATATGCACCATATACACCATCATATACACCATCTGCACCATCATATACACCACCTGCACCATCATATACACCATCATATACACCATATACACCATCATATATACCATCTGCACCATCATACATACCATATACACCATCATATACACCGTATACACCATCATATATACCATATGCACCATATACACCATCATATACACCATCTGCACCATCATATACACCACCTGCACCATCATATACACCATCATATACACCATATACACCATCATATACACCATATACACCATCTGCACCATCATATACACCATATACACCATCATATACACCATATACACCACCTGCACCATCATATACACCATCATATACACCATATACACCATCTGCACCATCATATACACCATATACAGGTTTACTACCAAACTGCCTGCAAAACTGAGCTGATACTTTATTATTTACTTACATCATGTCTATGATCAGATTCAACGGAGCACACAACTTTAACATCTAATCAACTAAATAAGAGTTTGTAACAGTTATTAAAAACAATTTTAAAAAAGTTTGTAACTGTAAAAAAAAATAAAACAAATTTAAATTTTTTGTGGTTCTAAAAAAAAAAAAAACAGTTTGTGACTGTTATTAAAATAAGAAAACAAATTTAAAAAATAAGAGTTTAACTGTTATTTTAAATAAACTAAAAAGAGTTTGCAGCTGTTATTTAAAAAATACTAAAAAATGACCTGTTAGTAAAAAACTCAAAACTAACTAACTGTTAGTAAAAAAAACTTAACTAAACTAAAACCCAACTCATGTTTTAATGATTTAAACTAAAAGCATTTGTAATTGTTATTTTAAAAAAATACAATAAAATTTTGTTTTGTTATCTTAAATTTTTTTTAAAAAAAAGGTTGAAACCATAAAAACACAACTAAAGTGTTTAATTCTAATAGACAAAAACCCTAAACAAATATTTTATAACAGTGTATTGTGAATGGATTTATATCGATATGGATGTTATATTATGTGATTGCACATCCCGATCACTGATACAACAGGTCAAGCTTACACAACAATTACATCCCTTTTAATGGATGTGTTAATGAAAGGTAAAAAGAAAAACCAAAAAAAAAAAAAAAAATAGCAACAAAAACAACAGCACTAATGAAATAAGGCACTCTAGCGTAACTGACAGCTGGGCAATTTGAAGGCTTTTCCATGATGCCACCGGAGCCGAGGGAAAAAAAACACAACAGCCACAACAGCCTCGCACTTTGTGTCCTCATGATACACATTAAACACAGCACGTGTGCATGCGCTCTCTCTCTCTCACTCTCTCTCTCTCACTCTCTAAACCAGATGAAATCATTGTGGAAAAACAAAACGAGCATTCCAATTGAGGCCAGCTCATTAGCAGAGCGCATCATGGAAATGTCAGAGATAACCATCAGCGCGACAAGGAGAAACTAATCAATAAACATCGGCGTGAGCCATTACGCAACAGCTGGGGAGGGACATGAAAGCGCTCGCTTGTGTCTTTAGAGGTCTTGCTAGCAGGACATGTTTCCTTTACAAACAAAACCCGGCGCTCGCCTCCGAGGAAGCCCAGGGGTCCTGCAAATAAATAAAAGAAACACCACCTAACACACAACATCAGTGTTTTCAAGGCTACGTGGACATCTAACGTCGCTCCTAATCTCGGGTGGAATGGAGGAAGCATTAATAAGATGCTGCCCTGCTGAGAGGCGAGCGCTACGCCACCATATGGAACTGATACTCAGGATTTTATTCCATCACACAGGTCATGTTACGCTCCGTCCTGGTCTGAACATCACCCACACTTTACAGACCAAACTTTATTTTTCATCAAAAAAATCCTTCAAAGGCTGTAGAAACGTCCTGCATGTTAACAAAGAAAACAGATCTGTTTAATCAGGTACTACAGGGAACTTTGTAGCTTGTGTACAACCGTACAACAGTTAAAAGTCTGTAATGTGTCCATCGCTACTCATTCAAAAAAAGAAAAGAATATATATATATATATATATATATATATATACACATACATACCCATGTTCACATTTGTCAATTTTGCACTAAATGATCTTATAAGGATTTAAAACGGACAATGAATGCAGAAGCCTTTGTTTATTTTTCGTCACCTCTCTCTACCATCACAGAGTAGGGCTGGGAAATATGACAAAAAAAATCATATCATGATACTTGAGCACATTTCTACAATACACGATGCGTATCACGGTGTATAATTTAGCTAACAAACTGTCCGCAAAACAGTAGTAAAATAAACAAAAATAGTTTAACTGAGTTTGACGATACTTTCCTTTAACGCCTACAAAGACAAAGAAGATTACGTTTAGAAAACTTACATCAAATCAACAGCATCCATTCAGTACCATTTAATTTGGCATTGCCATACCAATGATATCTCAGAAAAGTGTATCGCGTAATCATCTATCGTGATATCGATATTATATCGATACATCGCCCAGCTCCATGCAGAAGACAAAACTGGTAAAAAAAGTTTTAATCAGTGAGTGCAATAAAACCATATTTTTGATTCATTTATTTACCCCCATCAATCGTGTCACGTAAAAACCAACAAAGAAGATATTTCAATCAGCTGAGATTAAAGAGGATGATACAGCAGCAAAATATAACACACAGGCATGCTAGCACAGAGTCAGACAGCCAGGTTTGTGTGTGTGTGTGTGTGTGTGTGTGTGTGTGTGAGTGTGTGTGTGTGTGTGTTCCATCTCCCCAGACCTTTCCTGTCCTGAGCCACCAGCTCAGTCACTGCACACAGGTCAGCAGTGAGATAACGAGCTAATTCTGATCTACAAACAAAGCAATGACATTTAACACTAATTTCCATAAGCGTTTGAATAGAATTGGAATGAAAATTCCAAAACCAAACTCATGATACACTGGTAACTCGCAAGCCATGTCTCAAAGTGTTCAATCCAATCAATCCAAATTTCATTTCCGTGACTTTTCAAATAAGATAAAAATTGATTAAACGGTAAAAAAAACATATCCTCGCTAAGAACGTAAAGTTATGTATGAATTTCAGATGTAGGAATTCCAGAATATCTGTTATCTATCATGTGCATATGGTATGTGCTCATATTGAAGATGATGCACACAAATTTTGCAAATCAAAAAAAAAAAAAGGCTGAAATGTATTGAAATCACTGCCTGAATCAGCGTTAGGTTTTTAATTAGTTAGAAGTTCCTTTCCATTGATCAATGATTAGCGTTAAAATGAAATAACATATGATATGCAAATATTTAAAATGCCCAATTATGCTTTTTCAGATATTACCTTTCATGTAGTGTTATAGAGCTGTTTGTGAATGTAAAAAGTCAAAGTTTCACAAATCAAAAGCGCACGACAAACAGAGTTACTGACTCTTAAAAGAAGGAAGCGATTCTGAACAGCTGAAACGAGTCGTCAGTAATTCCAGACTTTACTTCCTGTACTAACCTACCTAGGTTTGTAACAAAAACCCGCCTCTGGTCTTCATCGGCTGCTTGTGAACACCGTGTACTTTGACCCGCCCTTAAACACTACAGTTGAGGTTGCGTACTGAAAGATTTAAGTTCATGTCTAGAAGACGTTATTTTCTACGCTGCAAGAGCAAACCTCTTTGCACGGATTCCCAAAGGAGGAGGATGTAAAGCGTCAGTGGTTAAAATTCATTTTTAAAACGAATACACAACAGTTTAACTCCGACCTTTGTTTGTGTTCCCGTCATTTCATATCTAGCTGAAGTCAAACAACTATTCATTAAACTCATGTAATTGTCAAGCTACATATAAACTTACCACTGAGAAACATCCTGTTTTCGTCGTTTTCGCGATGGTGGTTCAGGTTGATCTTTTGAAGTATCATTATCAGACTCAGGCTCAAGCTGATGAGTTAAAATCGACATTATTACTGAGCTGAAATTCAGATATAGTAGTGGGCGGTTCCTTTCCAACACGCGCTGCAAGCGGTAGACCAATCACAACAGACTGGGACATCAGACCAATCAGAGCAGACTATGTGCTCTGAAGGGAGGAGTTTAGAAAGAACGAATCATTGAGCGAGTCCTTTGTGGGAAAAAGAAGTGATGCTGCAATGTAAATTATGAGAAAATTAGTGTTTTTTGACCTTGGATGAATGTAAACCGAATGAGATCTTGTATGAGACCTCTAAAACAAAATTAGACACGTTTATATAGCATATTAGGGCTCTTTATGTAATATAAATGTGCATATGACAGTAAAATGTTAAAAGTTTTCTCAGTAAGTTTTTCTCTTAGAAAGGTAAAAAAAAAAGGTCAGAAATAACTTTTAACAGGAAGAGTGGACTTTGTGGGTCACTGTTGTAACTACATTCCTAGAAAAAATGGTTCTATGTATACTATGGGTTCTTTCACAAAAAAATGTCCTTCAATTCCTCCTCAGTGTACACACTTTATGCCTTTCCTATTGGTTTCACACTGAGTAATAAACAGGTTGAATATCTGGCCCTGGGCGTGTGCGCTTAGCGATTTTAAAGCCCAGTTAAGGAAATACCAGGAATACCATTACTGCCAGCGGAGTCTAATCCACATCTTTACCAGCGGCAGCCTGGCACACACACTCACGCCATGTGTTAGCAAGCCAATTTTAGCCATGTGTGGAGGATTTCTTCTTTAGGGAAATTATCTCGGCAAAGTTCTTGGAATAGTGTAGCATCTGTCAAATCTCAGTCTAGCCGGTAATATCTGGCTCCATCTAATAAAGAAGGTTTAACAGAATAAGGAATAGGACTTGGAACACATGTGCCAACATCTGGGTACCAAATGAGGAGGGAACATTCAGAATTCCAATGTAGATCTTCCGAACGCAATAGTTAACTTGGCAGCCATGACGCAAAGCAGAAAAGGTCACCGATGTGGATATTTCATGCAGGAAATTGAGTGTAACTAAAGAAAGAATAACATGCACAGACGAAAACTCGTCTGTACACGAGCCAGTAGCTTGGGACACCAAATATTAAAATGTTGTTCTGCTACAGTCCCATGCTCAATTTTATTTCCGATAAAATATGGGGATGTAAAACACAAAAGTGATACGCTTGCATCATCAGTCACAAAATGCGATTTCTTTCTGCTTGTGGTTTAACACCGATGTGTGAACTTTCAGCAGCGTCATTTGTGTCAGAGCCTGATGGGAAATTCCTGCAAGATATGCCGCAAGGACGCTTCTTCACATGAATCGTCCTCTCTTTCTATCTCAGATATCTACAAATGGATAAAAGCAACATGGAAGACATGGAAAATCCGTCACTCACAAAGGCTCAGTGAACTTCCCCTTGAATAAAAATTAAACCGCCACATGTGCTCAAAGGACGAACTTCCACATTTGGTTTAAGGAACACACATGAACCAAAAAATAAATGTAAAAAAGGAAGCCGGACAAGCCAGCGATTTTATGTCTGTATAAATACATAAAATGATTGCTTTGGATTTTCTGAGTTAAACGTACAACAGGCAGAGAGAGAGAGAGAGAGAGAGAGAGAGAGAGAGAGGGAGAGAGAGAGAGAGAGGAGAGAGGGAGAGAGAGAGAGAGAGAGAGAGAGAGGGAGAGAGAGAGAGAGAGAGAGTGGGAGAGGGGAGAGAGAGGGAGAGAGATAGAGGGAGAGAGGGAGAGAGAGAGGGAGAGGGAGAGATAGAGGGAGAGAGAGAGAGAGAGAGAGAGAGAGAGAGGGAGAGAGAGAGAGAGACAGGGAGAGAGAGGGAGAGAGAGAGAGAGAGGGAGAGAGAGAGATAAAGAGAGAGAGAGGAGAGAGAGAGAGAGAGAGAGAGAGAGGGAGAGAGAGAGGGAGAGAGAGAGGGGGAGAGAGAGAGAGAGAGAGAGGGAGAGGGAGAGAGAGAGGTGCTAGTGAGGAAGCCAAGCGACGAAAAGATACAGACAAAGATGAAGATCAAAAAGAAAATCAGAGGCATCACCTGTCCTCTGCTGTCAACCTGAACAAAAAGGCAGATCGAATCTGAGTTTCTAACCACAACAAAGTCAGAACATGGAGAACACCGGTGTTATGAGGACCTGCCGCGTTCTCACATACAGAACTGTAACACAGAATCTTTTCCAAACTTCCAATCTGATTCCAGCCTGTTACATTTCCAACAATAAAGAGTTCCTTAAGGATATTTTGTGAACAAAAACGCTTTGTTGTAGTGTTTAAACCAGAACCTAAAACAAAGAACCCTTTTAGGGTGCTAGATGCAACCTTGTTTTTATTTGAATTTTTTTCTAAATGCAACATGGGTGACATCCTTATACTTGACGACGTAAGTTATTAAATAAAGTTTTAAAATCAATAAGAGAAACAATATATCTAATGTTTTTCTTTAAAAAAAATAGAAAAATTAAAAGACTTAAAGGCTTAAAACAGCAATTTGACTGGGTTGATATTGTGGTTGAGAAAAAGATTCTGCATCGTGACAATTTATCGTACACAAAAAATCGTATCATGACGTCACTCACGGCAAATGCGAACAACAATTAAAATAACCAAGATAACAGAAAACAGGATTGGTCCTTGCATCGCTCCAAGCGGGATTACTGAAATCCACGGATTTCTTGACTTTTGTGGGACGTTTTAGGGAAGTAGCAGCTAATTAATTAGCTACAAAAAAATCAAGGCAACAAACCTAGACAATTCTGTTACACGTCTAGTTAAAAAGTGTAATCTATCACCTCATATGATTGTCTGATTTGTCAACACAGATATACACAGAACCCTTTTAATTTTTTTCATCATTGTTAACCATAAAAGAAAAAAAAACACTTTTTAAAAGAGTATAATAGCAAACTAACTCGAGACATAAAATTTCATCCTCTGTCTCGCCTGAATTCTCTCAGACACAACAAACACATTAGTTTTCCCTGAAATCACATTTCATTCCCAATAATAGCACCTTTCTGAAGCGTGTTGTTTTTTTTGTTAATTCCTGGGCTCTGCTGCGATGAAGAGGATTGTGGGAGCTGTGATGGATCTGAGCTCTAATCCTCCTGTTTTTCCAAGCTCTTCCATAGGAAAAGTGGAAACAAATGCCAGTTCCTGGTGTATAAGCTCCTGTTTTTACATGAGCAAGTACTCTGCAGAGGTGACAGGACGAAGAATGAGAGAGTTGGAGAAAAAGAGAGACAAGAAAGCAGAGAGAGAGAGAGAGAGAGAGAGAGAGAGAGAAAGAGAGAGAGAATCAGGGGAGCATATAACAGCCTGTCATGGATGAGAAGGAGGAAAGGTCAGCGGGCTCCGAGGTCGTCCCGTCTTCCGGATCCATCCAGCAGGATCACTCAGAGCCGAATGCTTTTTGATATTAACTTTAAAACTAATCTAAAACTAAGAAATCAGGCGAACACGACACCTAGCAAATCCGAGTACATCCAGAGTAATTCGAATGAAGGTCAACAGACAGCTACTGAGGCAGAAAAGGACTCCGAAGCGAACATTACACACAGGAAATCACGTAACCGACGAAAGAATCATTTGTACGACAAAAATTCCAAACAAACACACTAGTAACTCACATGCCAATGTTTATAATATTATTCTGTTACAATATGTAAATTTTTTAACAACAAACCCTATTCAGATGTGCGATAAAAAATCCCGTTACTTACCACTCCGATGTTTTTTTTCTATAACAGTCTTTTATTCCCCTGACACCACAGCAATTTTCTGATTACAATTGTTATTTATTAAAGATCAAAACGTCACACATTTCATGTTTATAGTTACTCCTAATGTTGCAGAACGTCAACGAAACAAGTTCTTAATTACGTTATAGCAGCTATAAACATTCAGTCCCTCATGAGACTCTTTTACAGATATAGCTTTACCTCTGACTCTTACAAAGTGCTGACACTGGTTGACTCCTTCCATAAATGTTAAGTAATTTTACAGAAAACTATACGTTTATTATTAAAGGAGCGCCCGCCGTATTATTATTATTAAACAGCTCGTCCCTGTGGACTATAGAAACGTTACTATAGAAACGATAATGCATTATAATGATATTATGAATGATATAAACGTTAATAGAAACTGTAATATTATATTATAATATACAGGGTGTCAGAAAAGTCAGGAATTAATAAGAGTTAAACTACATATACGTAATTTTATATTTATTATTTATTTACATTTACATTTATGTTAAGTTTTTCCTTACAGGTGAAAATGGTATTAAAATTGGTTGAAAGGGTAGCTTCTAACATCATCTCACCAATCAGAACCAGAATTCAATATCGCAGTGATTTCCTGAACAATTTGTCGATACAAATATTTTTTTGTGTATACAGTGCCTTGCGAAAGTATTCGGCCCCCTTGAACTGTTCGACATTTTTCCACGTTTCAGGCCTCAAACATAAAGATATAAAACTGTAATTTTTTGTGAAGAATCAACAACAGGTGGGACACAATCATGAAGTGGAACCAAATTTATTGGATATTTCAAACTTTTTCA
>JAFFST010047563.1:84542-99178 GCA_022414735.1 Noturus placidus
CTCTCTCTCTCTTTCTCTCTCCCTCTCTCTCTCTCTCCTTCTCTTTCTCTTTCTCTTTCTCTCTCTCCATTTCTCTATATATCTCTCTATTTCTCTTTCTCTCTTTCCCCCAACCCCTCCCACCTCCGAGTTCAAGTGCCTGATCGAACACTCTCGCCCAGTTGCTAAGAGCTCGTCCTTCATTTTCATGAGGAGTTTATAGCAAGCATTCTATCATGTTCTTTCTCAGCGGTCAGTGTACACTTATCTGCATTTAGCCCACCTGCACATTTCTCCACATTGCTCCACACCTCCACCACCATATTGCTCCACAACTCCACCTCCACATTGCTCCACACCTCCACCTCCACATTGCTCCACACCTCCACCACCACATTGCTCCACACCACCACCTCCACATTGCTCCACACCTCCACATTGCTCCACACCTCCACCACCATATTGCTGCACACTTCCACTACCACATTGCTCCACACTTCCACTACCACATTGCTCCACACCTCCAGCTCCACATTGCTTCACACCTCCACCTCCACATTGCTCCACACCTCCACCTCCACATTGCTCCACACTTCCACCACCACATTGCTCCACACCTCCACCTCCATATTTCTCCACACATCCACTTCCACATTGCTACATACCTCCACCACCATATTGTTCCACACCTCCACCTCCACCTCCACATTGCTCCACACCTCCACCACCATATTGCTCCACACCTCCACCACCATATTACTCCACACTTCCACTACCACATTGCTCCACACTTCCACTACCACATTGCTCCACACCTCCACCTCCACATTGCTCCACACCTCCACCACCACATTGCTCCACACCTCCACCACATTGCTCCACACTTCCACCACCACATTGCTCCACACCTCCACCTCCACATTGCTCCACACCTCCACATTGCTCCACACCTCCACCTCCATATTGCTCCACACTTCCACCACCACATTGCTCCACACCACCACCTCCATATTGCTCCACACCTCCACATTGCTCCACACCTCCACCTCCATATTTCTCCACACCTCCACCTCCACATTGCTCCACACTTCCATCTCCACATTGCTCCATATCACCACCTCCACCTCCACATTGCTCCACACCTCCACCTCCACATTGCCCCACACCTCCACCACCACATTGCTCCACACCTCCACATTGCTCCACACCTCCACCACCACATTGCTCCACACCTCCACATTGCTCCACACCTCCACCTCCATATTTCTCCACACATCCACTAACGCATTGCTCCATACCTCCACCACCATATTGTTCCACACCTCCACCTCCACATTGCTCCACACTTCCATCTCCACATTGCTCCAAATCACCACCTCTACCTCCACATTGCTCCACACCTCCACCTCCACATTGCCCCACACCTCCACCACCACATTGCTCCACACCTCCACCTCCACATTGCTCCACACCTCCACATTGCTCCACACCTCCACCACCATATTGTTCCACACCTCCACCTCCACATTGCTCCACACCTCCACATTGCTCCACACCTCCACCACCATATTGCTCCACACCTCCACCACCATATTGCTCCACACTTCCACTACCACATTGTTCCACACCTCCACATTGCTCCACACCTCCACCTCCACATTGCTCCACACCACCACCTCCACATTGCTCCACACCTCCACCTCCACATTGCTCCACACCTCCACCTCCACATTGCTCCACACCTCCACATTGCTCCACACCTCCACCACCACATTGCTCCACACCTCCACCACATTGCTCCACACTTCAACCACCATATTGTTCCACACCTTCACCTCCACATTGCTCCACACTTCCACCTCCACATTGCTCCATATCACCACCTCCACCTCCACATTGCTCCAGACCTCCACCTCCACATTGCCCCACACCTCCACCACCACATTGCTCCACACCTCCACCACCATATTTCTCCACACATCCACTTCCACATTGCTCCATACCTCCATCACCACATTGCTCCACACCTTCACATTGCTCCACACCTCCACCTCCACATTGCTCCACACCACCACATTGCTCCACACCTCCACCTCCATATTTCTCCACACATCCACTTCCACATTGCTCCATACCTCCACCACCACATTGCTCCACACCTCCACCTCCACATTGCTCCACACCTCCAACATTGCTCCACACTTCCACGACTACATTGCTCCACACCTCCACCTCCATATTGCTTCACAATCCACATTGCTCCACACCTCCACCTCCATATTGCTCCACACCTCCACATTGCTCCACACTTCCACCACCACATTGCTCCACACCTCCACATTGCTCCACACCTCCACATTGCTCCACAGCTCCACCTCCATATTTCTCCACACATCCACTTCCACATTGCTCCATACCTCCACCACCATATTGTTCCACACCTCCACCTCCACATTGCTCCACACCTCCATCTCCACATTGCTCCAAATCACCACCTCTACCTCCACATTGCTCCACACCTCCACCTCCACATTGCCCCACACCTCCACCACCACATTGCTCCACACCTCCACATTGCCCACACCTCCACCACCACATTGCTCCACACCTCCACCACCACATTGCCCCACACCTCCACCACCACATTGCTCCACACCTCCACCTCCACATTGCTCCACACCTCCACATTGCTCCACACCTCCACCACCATATTGTTCCACACCTCCACCTCCACATTGCTCCACACCTCCACATTGCTCCACACCTCCACCACCATATTGCTCCACACCTCCACCACCATATTGCTCCACACTTCCACTACCACATTGTTCCACACCTCCACATTGCTCCACACCTCCACCTCCACATTGCTCCACACCTCCACCTCCACATTGCTCCACACTTCCACCTCCACATTGCTCCACACTTCCACCACCACATTGCTCCACACCTCCACCTACCATATTGCTCCACACTTCCACTACCACATTGCTCCACACTTCCACTCCACATTGCTCCACACCTCCACCTTCACATTGCTCCACACCTCCACCCCCACAATCACTCTTACCACAGTGAGAAATACGCACATGTGTTATTATGATTAGAACACCGCTACCGGTCAGTGAAGGATAGCATGTTTTTTTTTTTTGTGTGTGTGTGTGTGTGTTTCTATATTCTTGTTGTTAAACAAACAAACAAAACAACTCAACACAAAGACTTAAATACAAATTCATTCAGAAGAGAAGGAAAGTAAATGCAGAGCAAAAACTTTAGAAGGTGAGAAGTGGTTGACTACACGCTTACATCATGCTAACATCATGCTATCATCATGATAGGGGTCGGGGCTAATATTTAGGCTGAAAAATATGAAGAGAATTCTAAAATTAAAAGGAAAAGTTTTTTTTCAACCGTATCTTGTAATAGTAAATGTTACAGACTGCACTTTTAATTTAGTTTATGATAATTGATGCTTGTTGTAATTATATAACTATATTTATGCAATGTATATATGTTAGCATGTAAATTAGGCTTATTGTGAGAATATTATATTTTTATAAAGATTTAAAGTGAAGATTATTTAACCCTCCTGTTACCCTCAAATCCGATAACATTTTTTACCCACTGGGGCCAATTTGACCTCCAGAATATGAATTTTTTTTTTTTTTTTTTTTTTAACAAAGGTTTGTGTCTCAGGTAATTTATGTCTTTGTTGACTACTTAAATAACCTTTTAACCCACCATCCACCCACCACCCCACTCCCTACCCCTTATACATCCAGAATACCCATTGCACGACTATGGACAAATTTCCAAATCAACATAAAATCTTACTGATTGACCTAAAATTGGAAAAGTATATATATTTTTGGTGTTTTATTTGTTTTATAATATTTTCAGGTATAGATTTTTGTAATCTATAACATTTGGAAAGAAAAACTATTTATTTTATCACGGATAGGAACACGAGTTATGTTTGGGGTCAATTTGACCCCGGGAAAAACAAACACAATTTCAAACATTTAGAAGGATTTTATTTTTAAATAGAACATCATTACAAACAAAACATCAGTAAGGAACACATAACAGTCCTTTTAGTAACATGTAATGTTATGGCCATTCAGTCCGTCAGCCATGTCTAGTACCACTCTCATGCCCTGATCTTTTTCAGGTGCTTCTCCAGGAGATTTACCCATGTACACCTGCATATTCCAGGCATAGCTGGACTGTGCATAACATGTGACCCATATTTTTATGACATATTTGGCTGGTTTGCTTGGGATGTATTTTCTGAAAGGACAGCACCCACGAAATGGAACCAGACATTCATCCACAGTGATGTGGGGGACTGGATTGTAAAGAAAGGGTAATCGTTGGACCCACTTGTCCCATACATCCCGTATTGCAAGTTTGTCACATTCTAGTCTGCCCTGTCTTGTTTCTTTGTCATCAAAGCATATGACACGGGAGAAAACATGGAATGTCTTTAGAGACATAGTGGCTGGAAATATTGCCCATCCAGTATCAGCATTCCAAAGGCTTGCTGTTGCTTCTCCTTTTTTACTTGTAGACTCCTGCCAAAATGAGCAACCCAATGTAGGCTTGCAAGTCAGTCACATCGAAGTCTTTCCAACCGTCCCAATACACACGCCTACACTCTAAGTTTGTCATTTCAAGTACATCCTTTTCAATTGATGGTGTGATGAAAAGATCAAATGCTGATTTTATATCTTGAACATGGCTGACAGCATATCTAGTGGGCCCTGGAACCATTTTGATGACATTAGCAGCACTAAGTCTACCCTGTCGTTCAGGTGGTGAGCGGGACCATGATAACTTTCCATTTTTGGAAGGTAATGGGTTTGTGTGTGGTTGAGAGAACAGGAGGGTCAACATTAGAAGTCTCATTCTTATCTGAGGAGGATGCCTCAAAATCAGGGTCCTCCTCAATATTATCATCGGTCTCAGACACATTCTATGTCACTTTCACGGTCAAAAAACTGTGACAAAATCTCATTGACATAAAATCTTTTCTTAGATGTCATTTTCAAATGAGAGAGATGGGGAACATAGAGAGCATACAGAGCACAAAGAGAAATGGTTTAGAAGGCTTCTGTTCATGCTTTTACAATGTTTGCTCATCTCCTTTGTTTGGTAAACCATGAGAATTATGTTTTCCCTTCCCCAACGGCATGGGAAATATCAAAGTTCTCGCAAAAATGATGTTTTCCCCTCCCCCACGGCACGGGAAATATCAAAGTTCTCATAAAAATGATGCTTTCCCCCTCCCCCATGACACGGGAAACATCAAAGTTCTCATGAAAATGATGTCCAATGTCATGTGAACGACTAGTGGTTCTCGCAATACTACAGATACGGTTATGTTAGGTTAGAACCCTAAAACAGAGGGAAGTTCCATCCATCCATCTTCAACCGCTTACTCCTTTTCAGGGTCACGGGGAACCTGGAGCCTATCCCAGGAGGCATCGGGCACAAGGCGGGGTATACCCTGGACAGGGTGCCAGTCCATCGCAGGGCACAATCACATACACACTCACATTCATACACTACGGACACTTAAGACACGCCAATCAGCCTACCATGCATGTCTTTGGACTGGGGGAGGAAACCGGAGTACCCGGAAGAAACCCCCGACGCATGGGGAGAACATGCAAACTCAGAGGGAAGTTTATTGAATATAATATTGAATATATAAAATAATAAGGAACATTATAAAATTATAACATGTTATAGTGACCACAATAAAACAACCAAAACAAATGTGTGTGAAATTTTAATATTTCTTCTGTTTTATACAGCTAAAAGAGCCTGGGGTCAAATTGACCCCAAGGAACACCGATGCTTCAAAATGTGTACAGGACATTGAAAAAATATCAGCAGGTTAATTTTATGTTTACAGAGTTGTCCCCATTAAATTAGGAAAAGTCATTAAATCTGAAGCAAAAAAAATAAATAAATAAAAATCATGTATTTACAGACGTTAAACATTGAATGGGGTCAAATTGACCCCAAAGATAATAGGAGGGTTAAATTTAGCTAATTAAAAAAAAACTCTAGTTTAAATAAATGTAATAAATTATTTCAATTATTACATTTGTTGTTATTAATACAATGACAGAAGTAATACATTGTGAGTAATGTTAATTATCTAAGGGTGTAGTAATTAATTACTTTAGAATTTTAAAGGTTCTATGTGGAACCCTTGAGTGTTTCTCTATCAGAAATGGTTCCGGGTAGTTTTTGAAAGCCAAGATTCCTTCATTAAACCCTCCATTGAACTCCTAAAGAGCAGTAGAAGAACCCATAGATAAGTATATTTTAAAATTCTTGACAGGTTTTTAGGTATTCTGGGTTGAATAAGAAAATAAAATGACCAGTTTAGAGTTTGTACTGCACAAATACACTCTCTAAGGGTTCTTAGCTTCCCAAACACAAAAAAGTTCTACTTGGATTATTTTCTTCTTTGTACTGGAATCTTTAACAGTTCCCCAAAGGGACAATTAAATAATATGAATATTTTTACACATAAAGTGGTATAAATGTGAATACATTTTGGATATTGTTTCTAGCGCAGACGTTATTTTTATGTTTTTATGTTAACCCGTACATTAAATAATGCTAATTAAATCAATCTTAATGTCTGTAATTAATAACCTGTTATTAGTATTTGGTTCAAACTGTTGGTAATAGACTTATTTTGGTACTGAATGAAATGATCGTGAGTTGATGTCGTTAATTTGTTAGCACGATGACGACTGTTTTAATGCTAATGTCTAATGCTATTATTGCTAGTTAAGAGAACCTTGATATGAAAGATAGTAAATTCCAGATGCTCGATGCTGCCGTTTATTTTTTTAGGCTTATTTTAATTACGCCACATTCTCCAAAAGAAGGTGTCTACACATTCCTGCTAATTTATTCAGTCCATTCCTTCTTTCCTAAATCAAAGTGCCACCCTTCTCATGTCCTTGTCGTGATGAATCACGTTTCAATAACGTTCCAACGTTACGTCCAGAAATCTTCATTTATCACTGTCTATGGAAGCCAACTGTTCAAACGGCATCCTCAGCAATCAGGACCGGGAGCAGTGTTGACTCACGCCATGCTGTCACTCTGCATGACGCATAAACTGGCGAGGTGAGGTGAGGCAGAAAAAATGGGCTCAGCATGACAAAGCAGCGACGTGGGATAACTGTGTGAGTCACCGGAGCAGCATGTTTTCCCCCTGCACCATTCAGCTACGAGACACGTGTAAATAGTAAGAATTTCTCCCAGAGGAATTCTTACTGCACCACACACAGCATTGGTTTGGATGTGATGGAATCTCAGTGCAACAAGCCAATCGAGCCAATCTCTGTCTGGTTTTCCCCAGACGGCGGTCGTTACATTTCTGTGTCTGTATGTGTGCGTGTGTGTACTGTAATCTCTGGTCGAAGCTTAATCCGTGGTGCCATTTAAAATGATGGATTAGAACTTGACGTGAAGAGTGATGAAGAATTACGGAACTTTAACCCGAACTCAGAATGAATTAAGAGTCATGTCTTGTTAGGGCGAACTAAACTCTTCTCAGCTGTTTGATCGTGTCAAGTCAAGTCAGTCAGAAGTTCAAAAGTTGCATCTCTGTCTAAGCAGGGAAAGTTCCTGGTATACCGAGTCAGGTTACGCAGCTACTTAAGTGGATTTTCTGTGCTCCGCATTCAGATTATTAAAATCAGGGATACAAAAATGAGGACTGAAGAAGAAAATAGTTTTTTATTTCCCCCTTAATTTTTGGCTGGGTGATATAATAGCTCACAATATAAGTTCACAATATTTTTTTCTGAGATATCACAGATATTTATTTAAAAAAAAAATGTAAATTCTAAACTCATTGGAAGCAGCTGATGTAATGATACATATTTATATGAATAAATGTTTTTTTTTAAACAAACATTTGATGAGGCCATCAAATCAAGTATCATATTTTTTTTTTTATTTATCCCAAAAATGGCGATATGATATTTTCGTCATATCTCCACACTGCAAAATAATATGATGTAAAATAAATGCAGGAGACCATTAAAAACAAAACAAAACAAAAAACAATACTAGGAGTCCATTATATTGTACTCCATGAATAGGCCTCATTGTAATCACATAAATCACTGCTGACTCACTTCTTGAGTCTGGTTCCTCTCAAGGTTTCTTCCTCATGTCGTCTCAGGAAGTTTTTCCTCTCCACTGTCGTCTCTGGTCTGTTCAGGAGTCTAAATCTATATCCAGATTACTTGTAAAGCAGCTGTGTGACAATGTCTATTGTTCAACATGCTATATAAATAGAATTGAATTGAATAGAAGAGAGCTGTGTGTTGGGGAGGTGTGGGATGTAGAAAGAAAGAAAACAGATGAAGGTTGATCCACAAACTTTACTGAGTTTAATTACACCATTAGGACAGAAGAATTGAAAACTAGAAATGTGTTTGAATTCAGTTTTTATGATTTCAGTGGTGAGAGACGGGCCATGAACACCTCTTAAATCTGGCTTTATGGTTTATGATTTGCAATTTCATCATCAAAGATCATACCTCAAACATCGTAAAATAATTATTTGATTGTAAGTTGAGATCGGGGTCTTAGAATGCATAATGTGACCAATTTTATTGCCAATCAGAGTCCTGTTTATTTTATTTATCTATTTATGTCTATTCTTTTTTCATATATTTACGTTTGTTAAGGAATATCGGTGTCCCTGTCCCCCCCCCTCTCCAATTGACCTCTACACTTGACTCAACACAAGTTCGGTGATGTGTTTTAGCAGCTCAGTCTGTAAGAAATGGAGACAGCAGCTTTTTTTTCAGACAGTAAGTAACTAGACACCTAAATATCTAGGCTAATGTCATTTCCAGTTTTTTGACCATTAACAGTACATTCACGTGGACATCCTCCCGCCGAATTCACTGTGAACCCTCACGTAGTGACGGACGAGTCTGCGAGTGAAAGTGAGGAAAGTTTTGCGGCGGGTGTTGGGGAGAGGGGTCTAGCGCTTGGAGCCCCCCAATGTCAATACCATGGTTACGCCCTTGAATAGGAGGACTACAAACTCACGGCACAGCTACAAATATGGTAGCAAAAAAAAACCATGCTAACGAGCAAAAAAAAATATCCTCATTATCACAATCTCACTTTCGCACAAACTATTGCACAGTCTGTTACAGAAATCGTAAGAGATTTTATTGCAATCTCGTTTAAAGAGTGCCAAAATCACCTTTAATCTGAATTTAAACCGACGAAACCAATTGCAGACAACTGAGACGCACGCTGATGCAGTGGTGAGTTTCTCTCCTTCTGTAAAGAAGCTTCGGCAGATCTGACATGTATCATAACTCAGCCTGGTCCTTTTAGGGTGCCATAATTTATGAGCTGCATGCCCACTTTCACGGCCCTGCTACTGACCTTGACCTCACACGCTCATCCCTCATACACCACTCATCTGTCAGTTTCCACTCACACACACACACTCATCTTTGTGCAGATGAAAATCTTCCACCGAGTCATTTTTAGCCGCTTATTGACCGCTTGAATAATTTATGCTCTGTTAATTTACCTCTACAAACTGTTTCCTCTCTTGCACAGTGCCTCTCAGGCACTGGGCCAAGCCACAGCCATTAAAATAAAATAAATTCTGTACAACATCAAATACGTATACCTTTTCTTTTAAACGAATAAAACGAAAAAATGTCCATCATCACTCCACATGCTCCTCACCTCAGATCTCTCTCTTGCTCTCTCTCACGCTCTCTCTCTCCCCCTCTCCGAACCTGACAAACGGCAGCTGGCGGAGCATCACCTCGCTCAGGTCCTCCTCAGGGACAAGGCCATGACACAGCCATCCGTTTTTTTTCTCCCAGAGTGCACCTGCGGAGCCACCGTGCCCGGCCTGTGTTCGGCCCGAACCTCATTAGAGCGGTAAAAATAGGAGCGTGGAGGGGAAAGGGGATGGAGTGGCACAGTGCTGGCCAAACTCATGTCCCCGGAGCACCACAGTTCAACAAAGCAGGTTAGCGCGATTAAACATGCGTCAGCTGTCTGCACTTATTAACGTTCACACCTCTCAGAGAGAGAGAGAGAGAGAGAGGATGAAGGATGAAGGAATGTTCGGCTTTGAGAGATCAGTAATCACATGTTATCTTGGCTGTGTGCTTAGGATCGTTTTCCTGTTCGAAGATGAACCTTCACCCCAGTCTGAGGTCCAGAATGCTCTGAAGCAGGTTTCCATCAATGATGTATCTGTACATTGCTGCATTCATCTTTCCCTCGATCCTGACTAATTTCCCAGTTCCTGCCGCTGAAAAACATCCCCACAGCATGATGCTGCCACCACCATGCTTCACTGTAGGGATGGTATTGGCCAGGTGATGAGTGGTGCCTGGTTTCCTCCAGACATGATGCTTGCCATTCAGGCCAAAAAGAGTTCAATCTATGTTCAATCTTTGGTCTGAGAGTCCTTCAAGTGCCTTTTGGCAAATTCCAGGCGATCTGTAATGTGCCTTTTACTTCCATCTGGCCACTCTGCCATTCAGGCATAATTGGTGGAGTGCTGCAGAGATGGTTGTTCTTCTGGAAGGTTCTCCTCTCTCCACAGAGACACGCTGGAGCTCTGTCAGAGTGACCATCAGGTTTTTGGTCACCTCCCTGACCAAGGCCCTTCTCCCCGATCGCTCATTTTGGCCGGGCGGCCAGCTCTAGGAAGAGTCCTGCTGGTTGCAGACTTATTCCATTTATGGATGATGGAGGCCACTGTGCTCATTGGGACCTTTAAAGTTGCAGAAATGTTTCTGTACCTTTCCCCAGATCTGTGCCTTGATGCAATCCTGTCTCAGAGGTCTACAGACAATTCCTTGGACTTCATGGCTTGGTTTGTGCTCTGACATGCATTGTTAACTGGGGACCTTATACAGACAGGTGTGTGCCTTTCCAAATCATGTCCAATCAACTGAATTTACTACAGATGGACTCCAATCAAGTTGTAGAAACATCTCAAGGATGATCAGTGGAAACAGGATGCACCTGAACTCAATTTTGAGTGTCATGGCAAAGGCTGTGAATACTTATATACATGTGGTTTTTTGTTTTTTATTTTTAATAAATTTGCAAAGATTTCAAACAAACTTCTTTCATGTTGTCATTATGGGGTATTGTTTGTAGAATTTTGAGGAAAATAATGAATTTAATCCATTTTGGAATAAGACTGTAACATAACAAAATGTGGGAAAAGTGAAGTGCTGTGAATACTTTCCGGATGCACTGTAGTTATTGCTAGCAAAAAAAAGTTAATTCTGGTTCTGACTTATGTTATAGCAGCTATAAACGTTTGATCCTACACCAGCCTCTCTTTATTCTCAGCTTGCCCGCAAAACGTAAATGCTTCTGTCCTGAAGATGTCGGACAAAATACAGCTTTACCTCTGACTTTTACAAAGTACTGACACTGGAGACTCCGTCTTAAATGTTAAAAATGATTACGTTTTCTAATCTGTTCATGTGGAGCATTCACTGTACACATCCCTGTGAATAAGATGTAACTATAGAAACAATAAAGTATTATAATTATAATGATTGCATTAATATAAACCTGTGCTACTGTCAGATCTGCTGTTAAATAAAATTAATCAACACCTTCTGACAAATCACAATCCAGAAATCAGAAGCTCTAAGGTTTTATCACAGTGGGCCGAGGCGACACATCTCCACCCTACATACTGATAAGATTTCTTTTGTGTTTTTGCCTTGCTCTGTGTGTGTCTTCGTGGCCCCAGGGTGTCTGGCTTTCCCCAGACGGCAGTCGTTACATTTTTCTGTGTGTGTGTGCGTGTGTGTTTGGGATCAATGAGGCCAGTAAATGCCAGCCGCGGCTGTATGTCGGGTCTCTTTAAAGACGAGTCAATAGCAGTGAACACTGGAGTTTAGAGGCCAGATTCACCATACACACACAAAAACACACGGGATGCCGCCCTACAGGGAGCACAGATCAATGCCTCTTATAGTGCTATTTGTCACTTACAGTACAGTTAAAGCCAGAAAGTAGAGAAGTGTAAGTGTGTGTGTGTGTGTGTGTGTGTGTGTGTGTGCATTTGTGTGTGCGTGTGTGTGTGTGTGTGTGTGTGTGTGTGCGTGTATAGCTTGACTGAGCTACTGAGCTTGACTGAGCTACTGAGCTAAATAAGAGAGTGAGAGAGAGATAGACAGACAGACAGACAGACAGACAGAGACTGAGATATACTTACAGTGATGAACAGAAAGACATGGGGAGGGAAAGAGATCAGTGAGAGAGACAGACAGTGAGACAGAGGGGTAGAGAGAGATAGAGACAGAGTGGCAGAGGAAGAGGGAGATAGAGAGAGAAAAAGAGAGATTGAAAGAGGAAGTGACACGCACAGAGAAAGACAGGACCCTGAGCTGAGGGATCACCCTGAGGTTATGGGATAATGTCATGGGATAATTTCTCCTATGTGTGTGTGTCTGTAAGTGTGTGTCTGTAAGTGTGTGTGTGTGTGTGTGTGTGTGTGTGTGTGTGTGCGCATGCGCATTCATGTAAGACCCAACACACTTTATAAATATTCAAAAAGTCTTCATGCCAACCTGCTTGCTGGAAAAAAAAGAAGAAGGAAACATCATGGTGGTTGCCCATTGTTTTTGGTCTGAGGTTTTTTTTTTTGTTTGTTTCTTTATAAATCCTACACATGTGGCTTGGATGTGAAGTGTCAGAGGAAGAAGAGTTGAGGAAAAAGAGTCCAGGGAAGAGGAGTCTGGGAAAGGGAGTCTTGGAAGAAGAGTCTGGGAAGAGTTGTTGTGGAAGAGGAGTCTGGAAGGAGGAGTCCAGGAATAGGAGTCAGGGGAAAAGTAGTCGGGGGAAGAGTAGTCGGGGAAGAAGAGTGATGGAAGAGTAGTTGGGGAAGAGGAGTAAGGGGAAGAGGAGTCAGGGGAAGAGTAGTCAGGGAAGAGGAGTTAGAGGAAGAGAAGTCAGGGAAGAGGAGTCATGGAAGAGGAGTCATAGAAGAGGAGTCGGGGGAAGAGTAGATGGGAAAGAGGAGTTGTTGGAAGATTAGTCAGGGAAGAGGAGTAAGGGGAGGAGAAGTTTGAGGAAGAGAAGTCAAGAAAGACGAGTTGGGGAAGAGTAGTCAGGGAATAGTAAGGGGGGAAGAAGAGTAGTCAGGGAAGAATAGTCATGGAAGAGGAGTCATGGAAGAGGAGTCAGGGGACGAGTAGTCGGGGAAGAGTAGTCAGGGAAGAGGAGTCATGGAAGAGGAGTCGGGGAAGAAGAGTGATGGAAGAGGAGTCGGGGAAGAGTAGTCAGGGAAGAGGAGTAAGGGGAGAAGGAGTCAGGGGAAGAAGAGTGATGGAAGAGGAGTCAGGGGAAGAGTAGTCAGGGAAGAGGAGTCATGGAAGAGGAGTCGGGGAAGAAGAGTGATGGAAGAGGAGTCGAGGAAGAGTAGTCAGGGAAGAGGAGTTGGACAAAGAGTAGTCATGGAAGAGGAGTCAGGGAAGAGGAGTCTGGGTAAGAGGAGTCTGGGTAAGAGGAGTTGGGGGAAGAGGAGTCGGGGAAGAGTAGTCAGGGAAGATTAGTCGGGGAAAAGGAGTCGGGGAAGAGGAGTCGGGGAAGAGGAGTCGGGGGAAGAGTAGTCAGGGAGAGGAGTCGGGGAGAGGAGTCGGGGAAAAGGAGTCGGGGAAGAGGATTCGGGGGAAGAGTAGTCGGGGAGAGGAGTCTGGGAGAGGAGTCGGGGGAAGAGGAGTCGGGGAAGAGTAGTCAGGGAAGGTTAGTCTGGGATGAGGAGTCGGGGAAGAGGAGTCGGGGGAAGAGTAGTCGGAGGAAGAGTAGTCGGGGAAGAGTAGTCGGGGAAGAGGAGTTTGGGGAAGAGTAGTCAGGGAAGATTAGTCTGGGATGAGGAGTCGGGGGAAGAGGAGTTGGGGAAGAGTAGTCAGGGAAGATTAGTCTGGGATGAGGAGTCGGGGGAAGAGGAGTCGGGGGAAGAGTAGTTGGGGAGGAGTAGTTGAGGGAAGAGGAGTTGGGGGAAGAGGAGTTGGGGAAGAGAGTGCACCTGTAAGCATCTGATACCCAAAAAGATGTGACAGGAAGAGGTTTATTATGGTGTTAATGAGGAGCTTCAGCGAGGTCGTGTTTCCAGTCTGACTGAAGTGGTTTAACTCTGGATTAAGCATATAAGCGACAGACCCCGAGGTAAAATATCTAAAGAGTGCGTTTTATTTTTAGCCATCGTGGGCAAGGTCCTGCCGTCCTTATTCTTTGCCACTGGATATCCCCACGCTCTCCTGCTGTCTGAGCAGATTAATAATGTTCTCTGCACAGACTTCCTCCAGCGAGCAAGTAGAAGGGACAACCAGGACGAGATCACACATGCATCAGAACCGCAAGGGGAATGACAAGGTTCTGTTTCTCTGTGTGTCAGTGAGGCTGTGTGAGGGGACCCCCTGTGTGTGTGTGTAAGGGATCTGCATGCCGTGGTGGGCCCTCAGGGGGGAATGGGTGTCACTGTTAGTTATTTTCAGTTTAAGAGTGCATCAGATTTCAGACACAAACAACACTACATTATGAACATAGTGAGGGAGGCCGAGAGACATATAGACATAACGAGACTGAGG
>JAFFST010047565.1:117244-128619 GCA_022414735.1 Noturus placidus
GTTGTCCTTGACTATTGTTTAAATTGGTTTGATGTTCCGAAACACTTAAGTGTGACAAACATGCAAAGGAACAGGAAATGAGGAAGGGGGCAAACACTTTTTTACACCACTGTATACACACACGCATTAGTGCTCATTAACCACAACGTGAAACAGGTGCATGAAAACATGTGACATCGGGTGAGCAGTGGCTGATGGGACATGGAGTGTACAAACAGACTTGGGTGGAGACAATAACAAAAACAAACAAAGTCTAGAACTGTCATTGCTCTATGCTTCCGGCAGAGCAAAGGTGCAGTGCCTGCACCCGGCCACCAGGGTGCGCCATGACCAGCAACAGTGCAGTGCCTCCCCAGAGGGGAACCGTGACACATTTTCACTTAGGGGTGTACTCACTTTTGTTGCCAGCGGTTTAGACATTAATGTCTGTGTGTGGAGTTATTTTGAGGGGACAGTAAATTTACACTGTTACACAAGCTGTACACTCACTACTTTACATTGTAGCACAGTGTCATTTCTTCAGTGTTGTCACATGAAACGTTATCATCAAATATTTACACAAATGTGAGGGGTGTACTGACTTTTGTGAGATACTGAATATATCATTTGTATGAGCAATAATTGTTTTGGGTTTTTTTTTATTCTTTTCTGTGTAATCTTTGAATTCAAGATCATAAAATAAAATATATTCTCATGTTATATACTTTACATATATTATTTCTTTTTAATACCTAAAACCTGTGTGATGTTTTGTGGGATTTTAGTGAGGGGGAAGGGGGGTTTGTTTTGTTTTGTTTGTTTTGAGGTTTGTTTGGGGTTAATTCCCCATTTTTGGGTTTTTTTTTTAACGGTTCATTTCTTTTGCATCTTGTCTATACAGTAGGATGAAATTTCTACACGTTAATCCACGAATATTTACCGTTTATTTGTTTGCTTCTTTGTTTGTTTGTTTGTTTGTTTGTTTCACACTAAACCAGAAGCGAAACGCGGACAGCACATGAGGACTTTTCTCGGAAAGTGCGAGAAAGATCCGTGATTTGGTTTCCACTTCCTGATTCTCCACCTGGAAAGTGGAAACCTCTCCTGTGTGATTACTTCTTCACTCCTCTTCTCCTCATTCATCCTTCGCCCCTAAATAAGTGTGAAATAAGGATTTGTGTGTGATTGTGTGCACATGTGTGTTTCCTCCAGAGTGTTCCTTAACACCCAATTTTGAGATGATGCTAGGCTTCAGCTCTACATCCGATATTTAGACAGCTAGACAGAGAGCGTTTCAGTAGAGAGTGTTTCAGAATGAGGTGTTAAAGCATGATTTTTTTTTTCTCCACAAGATGACAGCTAATGACCTGTTTCCTATCAACCCTAAATGATCTCTTCCTTGCATTTATTAAGCCGGCCCACGGCAGCGATTACATTTGCATATTTGTGAACCTTCACTTCATGATTGCAATGATGACGATTTGATCTCGCAATTGCATTGAGAGTCGTTTGAGCCATATCGTTTTCGCGAGTAACGAGTGTTTACGAGCACGGCCGAGGCCTAGGAAGCGGGATGAGTGAATCGACAATGCCAGTATCGATTAAGCAGCGAGATCCAAGTATCCAGACATCCCGGTTTTTCTTCATCAAATAAAGCTTCTGCGTGCCAGTCCGTCCTTTCATTTCCTCTCGCGGATCGCTCGTCGTCATGCCGAGCACTCGCTGATGGCTGTGTGGTCACGGTCGTCACGCGGTAATACGAAATGCACAAGCAATCCCTGGCCACCTTAATAAATTCAGAGGATATTGTTGAGCCGGACCAGACAGTGAAATATATTTCTCTATACATGTCTGTGTGTTAGGACCTATGTTCTGCTCTCCGTGATGAGGCTCTAGGGGTCCTCCATGAGGGGCAGGCCATCCCCAACCATTCATTTTCTCCCGGCCGTGCTGTCTAATGACTTCGAGGTACACTCATATATGTTACTGCTCAGAGGCTCTGTCACTCATTAATCATGTGACCTTCTGGGGTGGGCTTAATGACCTTGCAGGGGGAGATCAGCTGGAGATGGTTGGAGCTGGGGAATTAAATTGTTTCTGGAAGTGGCCACGGTCAGGGCAGCCAATTTATACCACTGCCTCCACATTGGGGCCGCCTCGTCTCTACTCTCCTGTAACCTCCACCCATCCGTGGTCACCCTGTCGAGAGTACTCCGCAAAGTTCCTCGTACATAAGAGGATTTAGCCAGGTTTGTCTTTATCGGCACGATCGCTCCGATCGCTCGAAAGTGACTCGATGAGAAACGCCGGTCAGCTGTGAATTCCCAAACACGTCCACGGCAGAGCTGAACAACTTTGATTAAGCCACGCCTATAAAACTCCACAAAAGGCTGAAAACAACAAAAGGGCAACTAAACGCTGAAACCACGGCACCGTTACTTTGAACTCAATCGAAAAGCTTATTTCGATTTGTTTGCGGATTCGTTTTGGATCACCATCGTTCGAGTAAATCGGAGCAAAGGGGATTTTAAACGTCCGCATATAAAATCTCAGAAGCTCCGACAATCGTACGATTCGATCGGGGTTTCTCGTTAAGATGTAAATTCAGGATCTCTCCCTTACAGTTTTTTTTTCACGTGGAATTCCACGTTTCTTGACTGAACCCTCCTGCGAGCCCCTTACAAATGAACACGTTCGTATCCACGTTGCAAAACGACGCCCGCTAAATAACCGCACCGCTACAAATGACGGTTCCTCAGAGGTTCTTCACATGTTTCCTGGAGGTGTTAGCATTCTAAAGGGCTTCCAAGCCATGTGGAGTATTTTCAGAATTTAGGCCTGCTTTTGAATTTTACAACACACACGCACACACACACACACACACACACAATAAAAAAAAACCTTACTAGCCATATATTTATGATATCTGAGCAGTTCTACATTAGAAAGTGTTTAATTTCCTGCCATTGCTCTCTATCTCTCCATCTTCCTGCCTCACCTTCCTGTTCTTTCTTGCTTTGATCGATGACCACTTTTATGCAAGTGATATGTATATATATATATATATATATATACACATATATAGGGTGGCTGTGGATCAGTCGGTAGAGCGGGTTGTCCACTAATCCACTAATCGTAGGGTTGGCGGTTCGATTCCTGGCCCGGATGACTCCACATGCCAAAGTGTCCTTGGGTAAGACACTGAACCCTAAGTTGCCCCCGATGGCAAGTTAGCATCTTGCATGGCAGCTCTGCTACCATTGGTGTGTGTGAATGGGTGAATGAGACACAGTGTAAAGCGCTTTGAATAAAAGCGCTATATAAGTGTGCCATTTACCATATATACTGTATATCTCTCATATATATATGAGACATATATATGTCTCATGTATGCTCTTTTGTAGATGAATATCAACAAACCTTTTTTTTTTTTTGCAGTGCTTTAGTGTGCATGAAAAAACAAAAGTTTTAAGAGCATAGAATTTGCCTTGAATAGGCCTCGCAGATTAGCGACATGCTCGCGACATACGGAAAAGAAAAAAAAAACCCAAAAACCCAGACAAATCACTCCGAGGCATTCCTCAACACATTCCCCTTCTTAGCCTATAGCGTTTCTAAACATTTTTCACCTTTTCGTTTTTAGCCTTGTCCTTTAGCCTGAGGCATTTTCTTCATAACTGCAATAATTACCTCGAGCAATTATAATCCCAGCGCCTTGGAGATAAAAGGTAAAGTTTATAGAGAGAGAAAAAAAATCGCGCGCCCGGGCCCCGGCGTCGCTCCGCGCCGCAATCGTAGCATTAAAACGTGGGCTTTCTTCTCAGTGACATTAAAATGGAGGGATTTTGTTTATCCGTGCCTTTGTTTATTTAACATTTCGCTCAGCGGGGGGAGTTTTCAGATAGCTTGTTTTCAAGACGGTCCCTGCAGACAGCGAGCAAACACTCCACAGTTTCATCAAACAGAACAATGCTCAACTTTTCCCCTCCTCAGCGCCACGCAGCCAAATGCGCCAAAGCAGCGGCGCAGCTGAGAATGATTGAAAACGATTGTCGTAATTTTTTCAAGTCTGGAACAATACGAAGGCGACGATCTTCTCTCTCACTCTCTCTCTCTCTCTCTCTCTCTCTCTCTATCAATCTATCTATCTTTCTGAGTCACATGGATGTGCATCTTCCTGGAAAAAATAAATAATGTAAAAACAGACATGCAGAGGGATGAAAACATTTCATTTACCTTTTTTTTTTTTCTTGTTGTTGTTGTTGTTGTTTTTTTTTTTGCGACCGGTGTGCGGCTAATGAATGCAGCGGTGCATGAGGAAAAGGAGATGCGATCTCTTTACAGATCGAATCAGTGCACAATTGTTGAAAGGAGATGAAAAAAAAAAAAGTTATTGTAGGCAGATGAGAAAGGAAGGCGCCTCGGGGATTTCAAACGCAACGCAACGCTATTTACCGAACCACGACATCACGAAATTTCCGCACCTGCGTCCACGCCTCAGCGGCGTGTAAATGAAGTCGCGCGATGCCGATTCAAGTGCGCTGCTCAAGTTGAGTATGAATTATGAGTTTTATATCAGGAGAACACGTTCTATCAAATCGGTGAGAATCGTGTCGTTAGAATGTGTCATAGAGCATCTGGAGTGTATACAGTACGCTCTAATACTTGACCCTTGAGTCGGTGCTCTCGGGTTACAGAACACGTTATTATATATATATATATATATATATATATATATATATATATATATATATATATATATCTGTGAACGCTGTAGGCGCTAATGCTGGATTCTGGATTCAGAAGGTGTTGATGAATTTTCTCTAAGAGCAGTAAATCGCAGGTTTATATCCATGCCCTTGTCCTAATATGTTATCGATTCGATAGCAGCTGCGCATTTGCAGGGACGTGTACGGCAAACTGGCAAGTCATCAAAACAGGAAGGAAATAAACGTGTGAAGTTTTCTGTAAGGAGAGGTTTATTTAACATGTCAGACATATTTTCGGGCAGGTAAGAAAGAATTATTTTTATAGATTCATTAAGTCATGACATATAATTTTTTTTTTGTATCCATTTATAATTACATGTTAATACTATGGAACGTGTCGGGGGTTTCCTCCGGGTACTCCGGTTTCCTCCCCCAGTCCAAAGACATGCATGGTAGTCTGATCGGCGTGTCTAAAGTGTCCGTAGTGTATGAATGTGTGTGTGAGTGTGTATGTGATTGTGCCCTGCGATGGACTGGCACCCTGTCCAGGGTGTACCCCGCCTTGTGCCCGATGCTCCCTGGGATAGGCTCCAGGTTCCCCCGTGACCCTGAAAAGGAGTAAGCGGTTGAAGATGGATGGATGGATGGATGGATGGATGGATGGACTATCGAACGTCTGTGGAACAAGTTAGTTCCTGTTCTTGCTTTGGTTATACTGTTCCAGCTGTCGGTCCCTCACCAACTTCCTTTTACTCAGTTTAGAAGTGAAAAGCGTCACGACATGAGAAATCAAATATTCCTGAATCTTTTGACATTTTAATGGTCATCGTACCATTAAAAGATCCTGCGAGTTTCGTGGCTTTTATTTTTGGTAGGATTTGTGATGTCACACTGGCAAATTTGCATATGACTGCCTACTTTTACATCATGGCACATGGTCCTGCCCACTGGCGTTCAGTCGCTGAAAACAGTCCTATGGCAGGAGGCATTGATAATCAATTCATAGTCATAGATGTTAGCCAATCATAACAGTGGGCGGTTACACTGAAGTCTTAAAGGTATAGGACACAAAAAAGTGGAGAAAAGTCATAAATTACTCAATTTTGTAGGCTATGTTCGTGCAAAAAAAGAAAAAAAAAAGTTAACTTCAGGGAAGATGATAACATAAAAATGTTTTACAAGCATGTCACCACCCCTCTCATAAGACGAAAAAAATTCGCAAAGCGTAAAATCCTCCGTCGTGGAGATGACGGAACAGTTACAAAGCGCTGACACTGGAGACTCCTTCCATAAACGTTCACCAAGTCACCAATAGTATCTGCCATTCGAGTTCTTGCGAACGCATTACACACCGTATATGCGTCCGTGACGTGTCGTGAATACGGGGATTCATATGAAGTATTAAGCCTGTGCACTTTGTAACACAAGACTGCGAAGTTTAGAAAGAAGAAATTCCTGGCAAGTAGTAAGCAGGTCACTGTCGGAGAGACGAGTCTGTTTATTTCAGGGTCAAGTAGGCTGAGCATCTCTGTCAGCTCCAAAGCCGGATAAATACATGGAAAGACAGAGAGAGAGAGAGCGAGAGGAAGAGAGAGCGAGAGAGGGAGAGAGAGAGAGAGAGAGGGAGAGAGAGAGAGAGACTGAGAGAGAGAGAGAGAGAGAGAGGTATGATGTCGAAGAACACTATTTCGTTAAATTCCACCGACTCCTGAATGCATGTCCATCTTCCTTTCAATCTTTCTTTCTTTTCCCATTCTTTCAGGTGAGGGCTTGATTAATATTTCCTGATCTTCCGTTACCATGGCGATGAGGACAGTGCATATGATACTTAATTGAATCTTTCCTGTGCTTTTGTAACCGTCCCTTGTGTTCGGACAATGAAAGGCTTCTGCTGACGACTCGAGGCGAGGCGGCTCGACCCCCATCTACAAACCCCACCCCATCTCCCATCCCCCCACCCCAACCTTTTTTTTTTCTTGCTATCTCACTTTCTATTTCCTGCCAGGCTTTCTTTCATTTTTTAAGGGGCTTTTGTGCAGTTATTCTTTTCCCTTCTCTTTGAGTGCTATCTGCCACTGTTGTATGACAAGTAGCATCTCCTGAAAATGCACTTCCATTTTTTTTCTTTTGTTCTTTTGTGTCTATTCTGTCTGTTGTTTTTTGTTTGTTTTTGGGTTGTTTTTTTTCCTGATCATGAGCTTCCATCAATGCTACACTAGTCTCTTCCTTTACATTTAGTTCAGCTCCCTCATTTCCCGCATTTCTTTCTGCGTATCATCCGGAAAAGAAGGATTCTGCTCTGGTTAATGCTATACAGCACGCTCATTTTGACTCTACCTCATTTCAGTCACTCCCCCCCCCCCCCCCCCCCCCTCGCCCCATCCCTTTCCTCCCTACGTTCACCACGATGCATTTCCATACTCAAATCAGTCTCAGGCACAGTCGTTAAATTGATTTCAAATGACTCTGATGATTCAAGTGGTGAAACAAAAAAGTCCCGGTGTGAGCCAGGCACCGATCCACAATGCACAGCACTGCCACGGACCGCCCTCGCCGAGCAGGTGCTCTCATTAGTGCCCTGCAAATTGGGGATCTCTGAGAACAAGGCACAAGTGGGACTCCACTCTCCGCACTACATACACACATGTATACACACGTGCCGAATCGTGCTTTGTTCACGCCGTCCTAATCCATGATAAGTGGGAGGCACGGGTTGAGTTAGGAGGGGGGGGAGGGGGGGGGGCGTGGATACTCATGTCCTCATGAAGAGAGAGAGAGAGAGAGAGAGGGTGAATGAAAAAGAAAAAAAAGAGAGAGTTAGTCAGTACAGTTTAGTTGCCACATCTAAACACTTTGTAAACCAGACACAATACAGTTACTAATACAAATCAACGACTACCCATACACCCTGATTGAGTAAAAGTAGGAGGAGTTTTTCTTCAGGTAGCCTGGAGAAGACTAGAGGTGAGCATGATTAATAAACCACTACTCAGAATTTGTGAATTGATTTTCTTTCACACGGAACACAGATTTTGTTTTATCGCTATTGAAAGAAACCAGAAGAAAGCCACAGGTTGCCAGAACTTTTAATAGGAGAGAGTGATAGATAGAGAGAGAGAGAGAGAGAGAGAGAGAGCAGGTTTGTGAACACTTAGAACCAAAAATACAGGAAGTCCCTCATTTTCTGTGATTGAATCTCAAAAATATATTCGATCAAAGGAATAACGCGCTACGTACATTATGTAATACCCTATGTAGTGGGCGCATATAGTGAATAGGAAGCCATTTGGGGCACTTGCAATTAATCATGAGCCAAAGGGTGCCAATACTTTTGATTTTTGTGAAAACTGTGACAATGCTGTATGTAGACATGTGTCAGAAGACGTTAAAATACAACATTAAAGACAAGGCCAGCTGAATACTTGAAGTAAAGATATAGTTGAATACTTGAAATAAAGGCACGTTTGCCTCACACCTCCAGGGTTGCGGGCTCGATTCTCACAGTGGCCATGTGTGTGCGGAGCTTTCATGTCCTCCCCGTGTGTCGGGGGTTTCCTCCGGGTACTCCGGTTTCCTCCCCCAGTCCAAAGACATGCATTGTAGGCTGATTGGCGTGTCTAAAGTGCCCGTAGTGTATGAATGTGTGTGTGAATGTGTATGTGATTGTGCCCTGCGATGGACTGGCACCCTGTCCAGGGTGTACCGCGCCTTGTGCCCGATGCTCCCTGCGATAGACTCCAGGTTCCCCCGTGACCATGAAGAGGATAAAGCGGTATGAAAGATGGATGGATGTATGCATGAATAAATCAAGAGAAATAAAGAGAGAAATACATCCCACTCTCTCCACAGTCAATCTGCCTCTTGATACCGGCAAGCAGAACTTACAATCGCAGTTAAAATGCGGTGTGTCGGCCTTTAACGCGCACCGACCCCCATCGTCGGAGTTTCCGCAAGGCCGCTATATACCATCCGTCCCACACAATACTAACTTGACTCAAAAAAACAGTATTAACGCAAGTAAGGTTTTTGTAAGGTTAAGTTTAGTCATTCCTTCTGAAGGATTTGAGTCATTATTAATGTTCTACCATGATTCCTACAATTGTTATTAATGAAAAGCTAATCCTAAAGTATAGGATCTCCTAACCATGAAGTAGAAGACTTACATATATTTCCGCGAGGTACGTTGAATAAATAAATTGATCACTGTATATGTTTGTTATAATTTGTCTGGCCGATGGGTGATGACCTGAAATGTTCCAGTAGTCTCCATGACTCTAGTGATTCAGTCAGAAGTGTTGACCTAAGCGGTCTTCTCTTTATTTATGTATTAATAAAAATGATCACAAATAAGAGTGAAGTTCGATGGCGTGATGGAAAATTGGCCACGGGAGTAAGGTCCCGAAATGTGCGTTTAAAAAGCCATTACTTTAAAATGATGTATAGTTAGTAAATAGTTCTCTTGGAGGAATGATACTGGTTCACTACTAGGTCACAGAATAAAAATACCATCCGGCATAAAATTCTTTTAGGGGGGTTGGGGGGCTGGGTAATCCATCCATCCATCCATCCATCCATCCATCTTCTATACCGCTTATCCTTCTTCAGGGTCACGGGGATCCTGGAGCCTATCCCAGGGACCATCGGGCACAAGGCTGGGTACACCCTGGACAGGGTGCCAATCCATCGCAGGGCACAATCACATACACACCCATTCAGACACTTTGGACATGCCAATCATACTACCATGCATGTCTTTGGACTTATTTTAAGCGGTAGGTCTTTAGACGTAGTTTGAAGACCGCCAGTGACTCAACTGTTCGGACATCTAGGGGAAGTTCATTCTACCATTGAGGTGCCAGAACAGAGAAGATGCACGCCTTGATGCATGCCTTCCTTGTACCCTGAGAGACGGTGGGACCAGTCGAGCAGTGCTAGAGGATCGGTGCAGTCCAGGGTGTGATACGTGATTTGTGGTAAGTGGGTGCTGGTCCATTTTTGGATTTGTAGGCAAGCATCAGTGTTTTATATCTGATGCTAAAGGAAGCCAGTAGACGGAGTGTCGCGATGGGGTAATGTGGGAGAACTTAGGAAGGTTGAAAGTCACACAGCTGCATTCTGGATCAGTCACAGAGGTCGATTGGCGCTCAGACATAGACCTACCAGAAGTGACTTACAGTAATCCAGTCTCAAAATGACAAGAGACTGAACCGGCATCTGAGTGGCCTGTATGGAAGAAAAGGACAAATCCTTCTGATGTAAAGGAGAACTCGACATGAGCATGTCGAATTAACAATGCGAGAAGAAAAGGACAGTCCACGGCTACCTCAAAGGTTCTGTGTAGTGACCGAAGTTCTCCAGGAGGCATGAAAGAAATAGTAGCTATTGATTAGCTAATAGTGAACTACCGCATACATCTGTGTGCTATTACTTACTAACCTGTTAATCACTAATTCGTTTCTAGTTAGTTAATAGTAGTTACTAGAATGTTAATCTTGCATTATTCATTTTGTCCTGTGTAGGCACTGTTTTCAATAGTGTTACCCTAAGAAATGTACATCATTGAAGTTGTTGAGTGCTCTTTTTCAAACTCTACACTCGAGCCGCCACATTCTTCAGTCCCCCCTTCAATACGATGTGAGGAAAATGTTTAAGACAAATGCACCAGCAGATTGCATCATGCTTTAGCAAGAATCTAAACTTCATTACACATGCATTACATTAGCTGTGTTTTAATACTATGCCGTCTTAGAGCTGTTATTAACACACCGCTGAGGTGGTACATATCAAATATTGAAATAGGCAAAAAAAAAAAAAAAAAACCTCACTTCACATCACACTTGACGTATGCACTGTAAAATAACCATTAGCAGTTAGCTAGAGCTTAAAGTGACGGTCTATCAATAATGTCTGTGTGAAAATGAGACAGGTTTGTTGCTGCCTCTAAATCAAGGCTGAGTGTGTAGAGTCGAAAAGCTGGCAGGTGACGGAAAAGCATTAATGTTGATGGGAGCGGTGTGACACTTAATGCTTGAGGGGAGACCTGGGCTCAGGGTGTGACCTATGCTAATACACACAGACACACACACACACACACACACACACACACACACACACAAACACACATAGCTCAACATTTCAACACCTCGCCCCGGCCTTTCACACACTGTAAATCTTACCTGGAGTTAGGTGCTGATTTTATTGTAAAACGTGTGTATTTCTTTTTTCTTTCAAGTGGTTTTGAAATGCTAATACACACACACACACACACACACACACACACACGCACACAAAGAGTTTCATGCTTTAATTCGAGTCAACATTTTTCTTCCTTTTTTTTCTGGACGAGTCATTTAATTGAAGTCGAATCGAAGCACTAAATCGCATTTTGCATCAATCTGCTGAATTTTAATCATCCGCGAATTGAATTCGCAGTCTATAAAAGTGGAGATTGATCGCTTTGCCATAAAACTTTCATAATTGCTTAATCTTGTTAAGTATAAAGATGTCAGGAAAATTCAACAAAGAGGTATTGCAGTAATTTTAGTCGTAATAAAGGAGGGGGTTTTAGAAAGTTAAAGAGAAAAAATAAAAAGTTCATTTACTTCTTCGGCGAGTTTAAATCTACTTGGTATGAACTAACGGATCAGCCTGTGTGTGTGTATGGCAATTAACTCTGCAGCAAAGCCC
>JAFFST010047565.1:128766-143767 GCA_022414735.1 Noturus placidus
CACACACACATTTAGACTAGGCATTTGACATAAACAAGCAACATCCCCTCGCCCCTTCCATCACCTCCACTTGGCCTCCACCTCCTGGTCCTCATTGTCACATTAGCATAAAATTAGCCTACACATGCATATGAATGGAGTCTATTCATGAATGAAGTAAATGTTGGCTGCCAGGATGGAGGGAGAGCGGATTGGCGTGGCACGTGCCTAATAAACAACAAACCCCCCTTGTCCACCCCACCCCACCTCCCTTCACATAAAGTGGTGGCATCTGTCTGCCAGTCTGAGCAAGCACGTGCCGCTCCGGCTGGCGTAACAGGCTGGCGTCGTGGCAACAAGTGTCTTGTCCTGTATAGCCATGCTTGGCAACCCTGTAACTTGGCAGTCGGCCCTGACTGCGTGCTTATTCGTGTATTCAGATTAAAAGAGCTGATTGTGCCAGACAAGCGGGGAGGGTGGAATAAGCACACAGCAAGAGAGAGAGAGGGGCGGAGGACGAAGCGCTGATTTGCATGCCACCACCGAAGCGACACCCTTTGGATATAAAACAGCTGAGTGGTTAATTAGAGCTGCCTGCTTAGGCGCTTTTGTTTAGTGCAGAGCCTGTACAAACCTACAGTGGAGGAATTTCAGGCTGGGCATGTGGCTTTGAGCCCTCCCTCTTCTCCGACTCGTACGCCTCACTGCCTGAACATACTCACCATGGTCACTAGGTGGTCTGCTGGCACCAGCATGGCATAGAGAACCAGCGCGTGGTTTCACACGACAGGAGAAATGTCACTATTAACACAATGGCACTGTCTGTATCTGTATCTGTTTACTGCTTCAAATATCTGGATCTATATTTGGATTGAATCCTGAAGTGGGTGTGGCTTATTTTTTTTACATTTTTTTTTTTTTTTACTCTGACGGTTCCTCAACTTCAGCTACATCACTCTAGTTCATAATTGGTCTCAAGTAGACAGGTATGTAAAGTTTTTAAATGTCCAATCACTGATCACCATCATTCCCAATGACCAATCACTGATCACTATCATTCCCAATGACCAATCACTGATCACTATCATTCCCAATGACCAATCACTGATCACCATCATGCCCAATGACCAATCACTGATCACCATCATTCCCAATGACCAATCACTGATCACTATCATTCCCAATGACTAATCACTGATCACTATCATTCCCAATGACTAATCACTGATCACTATCATTCCCAATGACCAATCACTGATCACCATCATTCCCAATGACCAATCACTGATCACTATCATTCCCAATGACCAATCACTGATCACCATCATTCCCAATGACTAATCACTGATCACTATCATTCCCAATGACCAATCACTGATCACATCATTCCCAATGACCAATCACTGATCACCATCATTCCCAATGACCAATCACTGATCACCATCATTCCCAATGACCAATCACTGATCACTATCATTCCCAATGACCAATCACTGATCACGTAGCCTAATTTAAACCACTGTGACCCTGAGCAGATGATTACTCCCGTGCAGGCACAAATAGTGCTCCTCTTATTTGTATCTGTATTCGTTTCCACTTACAACATGTTATGTCCTGATACATTTTGTATATATGATCTGCTAAAACAAGGAGGGCAGTGGATTCAAGTCTACAGTAAACATTTTTCTCCAAAATGTTAACAAATTGTGCTAGAAATGTACTAAAGACCATTTCACACACCACAGAACGCTAATATTACTCAAAAACATGTTAATTTCCTAGTTAACCACGTCGTTAGCTAGCTACCACATCTGGAAATGAAATAATATCATTAACATGGCCTGGCATTATGAAATATTACTATTATCCCAAGATTACAAGTTTAAATCTAGTGTTTTGTTTGCTGTTTCTGAAGAGTATCAAAGCTAATGACGGCAGGAACATTTCTAATATGGAGCCCTGCTTATATCATTATCCGTAGCACAGGAATCCGTCGTCTACATTCGGTCCGAGCGTGAGCCGTTTGTTGTCCCTGAACATAAACAAGGTGTCTGAGTGTCAGCGTGTGCTCAATAAAAAGGCATTTTACCTCATTATCTTGCATTTCTCCATACCTCAGCTGTACAGAATTAGATTAAATGATTGTACACGAATACCACACATGCTTCTGAACATATATTTCTCATACGTTCGGAGGTAATTGCACATATCTAATGGTCTGCAGTGTAAGTTTCAGATATATGCTTCTCTATTTTAGGAATGTAGCTAGTTAGGCTAGCTGCTACACATGCTAAATGGAAACATTTTACATTTACATTTACATTTATTCATTTATCAGATGCTTTTATCCAAAGCGACTTACAAATGAGACACACTCACACACCAATGGTAGCAGAGCTGCATGCAAGGTGCTAGCTTGCCATCGGGGGCAACTTAGGGTTCAGTGTCTTGCCCAAGGACACTTCGGCATGGGATCACCCGGGCCGGGATTCGAACCGCCAACCCTACGATTAGTGGATTAGTGGACAACCCGCTCCACCGACTGAGCCACAGCCGCCCTTAAACATTTGCTTAACTTCTAACTAACCTGCCGGACAGGTTGGACTTTTAGAATTATTATTATGATTATTATTAGCATTATTGTAATTTTTGTATAAGTATTATCATTGTCAATGACTTGCATGTTTCAGAGCTAATGCTAAGTATGGACTGACTGAGTAAACTGGTTAACGTTACACTGGTCAATTCAAATTGCAATTAAAACTTTAATCGCTGTAAAGTTAGCTATGGTTAACCTGGTGTTTCACTGGTCATTTAAAATAAGTTTAGTTATCTGTAAAGTTTGCTAGAGCTAACCTAAACCTAAACTAGTGACAGTGTCGTAGCTAGGTAGGCAAATTAGCTTATCTTCTGCTAACCTGTTATTGTGCATTACTTCGACAAGAATGTGTAGCATGAACATTCAGAAGGTGGAATATGACATTTTCTAAAATGTGATTAATGTTGTACTATTGGCTCAGTTGTAATATGAGCAGTGTTGCTGCTCGGGTTAGCTAACATTAACTAGCTGTTGCTAACTAGTGATTCTTGGTTTCACTGACTTTGTGGGTGTTTTGGTGTCAGAATATTTTTATTTTTTTTTTGTAAACAGTTACATTATGTTGTTATGTTGGGAAAATATTGTACAAGAGCTTCACAGAAACATGTTGCTAAAGAGCCTAACGACAAATCTAGCGATTTTTTTGAGCAGATGTTAGCTCCTGCACTAACTGTCCTGCACTTGACCAGTGATAAATTACAGATCATCAACAACCAATCACTGATAACCATTGTTTCTAATGACCAATTAGCAATCACAATTTTCCCAACAACAAATTACTCATCACCATTGTTCCCAACTGCCAATCACTGATCGCCATTGTTCCCAACATCCAATCACTGATCATTATTTTTGCAAAGACATCATTTCCATCATGACTAATCACTAATCACCGTTGTTTCCAACATCCAATCACTGATTACCATGATTCCCAATAGCCAATCACTGATCACTACTGTTCACAATGACCAATCACTGATCACCATCATTCCCAATGTTCAAGCAACGATCATCCTTGTTTCCAACATCCAATCAATGATACCATTGTTTCCAATAACCAACAACTGAGCTCCCTTGTTTTCAACATCCAATTACCGATCACCATCATTCTTAATAGCAAATCTCTCACCGCCAATGTTTTTTCCCATCTGTATCTATCACTCAAATCTGTTTTCTAACTCACTACCACAACATTTATTTGCAAATAACGTATAATCTATTATTTTATATTCGGATTAAGCTCTACACGATATACTTGCAAAGAATCATGATAATTCAAGGAATATGCTAATGAGTCTGTGATGTCCCATGGTGACCCCAAGCAACGTTTTTCTTTCTAAGCCTGTGTTCCACTGAACAGTTGATGAGTTTGCAATGCTGCATGTACAGTTCACGTGCTGTGAAAGTGTTAATGCAAATAGCCGGCCAGTATAAATCAGCGTCCAGCCGCAGCGCAGAGAGAAAATAATGTAATAGTTATTGAGAAATGAAGTGGCACTGAGATCAATACGCCACTATATCTCACTTGGATGGAGAGACACGAGGGGCTTGGAGCAGGGGTCCTCAGTGCTGCATCCAGAGGGCACTATAAATCTGTCCCACTGTGTGTGTGTGTGTGTGTGTGTGTGTGTGTGTGTGCTTAGTAATCATACATAAAACTTGCTTTAGAGAACGTACTGCCAAGTACGATCTTAGTTATGTTTTCTAATAGTGCATTGAGTCATCTGAGTGTTTATAACGCATTCATAAGCATTACATAAATCATTCATAGAGAAACAGCAGATAATATAATAGTAGTAATAGTAGTAGGAATAATAGTTGTAGTAGTAATAGTAGTACTAGTTATAGTAGTAGTAGTAATAGTGGTAGCAGTAGAATCGGTAGTATTTGTAGTAGTAATAGAAGAAGTGGTAGTAGTAGTAGTAATAGTGGTAGCAGTAGAATCGGTAGTATTTGTAGTAGTAATAGAAGAAGTGGTAGTAGTAGTAGTAGTACTAGTATTAATAGTAATAGTGGTAGTAGTAGTAGAGGTGGTAGAAGAAGTAGTAATAATAATAGTAGTAGTAATAGTTGTAGTAGTACTAGTAGTAGTAGAAGTAGTAGTAGTGGTAGTGGTAGTAGTAGCAGAGGAGTTAGTACTAGTATTAATAGTAATAGTAGTGGTAGTAGTAGTAGAAGTAGTAGAAGTAGTAGTAGTAGTAATAGTAGTAATACTGGTAGTAGCAGTAGTAGTAGTAGTAGTAGTAGTAGTAGTAGTAGTAGAAGTAGTAGTAGTAATAGCAGTAATAGTGGTAGTAGTAGCGGTGGTAGAAGTAATAATAGTAGTAGTAATAGTATAAGTTGTAATACTGGTAGTAATAGTAGTAGTAGTAATAGTAGTAATACTGGTAGTAGTAGTAGTAATAGTAGTAATACTGGTAGTAGTAGTAATAGTAGAAGTAGTAGTAGTAATAGCAGTAATAGTGGTAGTAGTAGTAGCGGTGGTAGAAGTAATAGTAGTAGTAGTAGTAGTAGTAATAGTAGAAGTAGTAGAAGTAGTAGTAGTAGTAATACTGGTAGTAGCAGTAGTAATAGTAGTAATACTGGTAGTAGCAGTAGTAATAGTAGTAGTAGTAGTAGTAGTAGTAGTAATAGTAGTAATACTGGTAGTAGTAGTAGTAGCAATAATTATTTTATTTGAATATGATGACTGTAATTTTCTAATTGTTCAGTATGTCCAGATTATAGTTCACAAGAAGTGAAAAGGTTATAAAATGATGCTGCTCACACTAATGTGTATCTTTCAATCATTCCTCAAAAACGAGCATAAACCATATCTAAATGCAATTCTAAGTAATTAAAAAGTGAGTTTAATCAAGTGAGCATGCTTCCGGTTTACCTTAGAACACAGTGTAAAGCAAGCAGCTCCAATAAATAAATAAATTAATGTGATATAAATTATGATCTCTTTGCCTTAAGGCTCAAATAGTTCAATTATAGTCGTAAAAATTAACCTGACATGAATAGTTAAGAGCCGCTCTGACAGTGAAATCTGAATGCTCAGCGCTCCTTTATGTGGATCCTGAATCCTGAGTGAATTTCTGTCGTGCGTAATTACATCCAGAAGCTCAATACCTTTTACGGTTCTAAAGGCTGCTAACACGGTGTGGTTGTAGTATATATATATATTAATATTTATATGTTGTCCCTCAAGTGTGATATAAAGTGCATTTGCAACTAATCAGCACTAAATATCAATCTCTCTAATGTCTAATCTATCACCTACATTATCGCTGTGTTTATTAGTCACGCTGATGTATATGATAGGCGTATATGATGGATCTTTTTATTGCAATATTGGCTTTTGCAATACTTGTTGCAATAGTTGTTTTATTATTATTATTATTATTATTATTATTATTATTATTATTGTTATTATTATTATTATTATTATTATTAATATTATTATTATGTTTGTGCTTAAGTGAAAAGCATTACGTGATGCACGATACTAAACGAACAATTGTAGAAGTAGTAGTAGTAATAGTAGTAATACTGGTAGTAGTAGAAGTAGTAGTAGTAATAGCAGTAATAGTAGAAGTAGTAGTAGTAGTAGTAATAGTAGTAACTGTAGTAGTAGTAGTAGTAGTAATAGTAATAATAGTAGTAGTAGTAGTAGTAGTAGTAGTAGTAATAGTAGAAGTAGTAGTAGTAGTAATAGTAGTAGTAGTAATAGTAATAGTGGTAATACTGGTAGTAGTGGTAGTAATAGTAGAAGTAGTAGTAGTAGTAATACTGGTAGTAGTAGTAGTAGTAGTAGTAGTAGTAGTAATAGTAATAATAGTAGTAGTAGTAGTAGTAGTAGTAGTAGTAGTAGTAATACTGGTAGTAGTAGTAGTAGTAGTAGTAGTAGTAGTAATACTGGTAGTAGTAGTAGTAGTAGTAGTAGTAATACTGGTAGTAGTAGAAGTAGTAGTAGTAATAGCAGTAATAGTGGTAGTATGTAGTTAATAATGTGTGTGTGTGTGTGTGTGTGTGTGTGTGTGTGTGTGTGTGTGTGTGTGTGTTTTAGGCCCGTGAGGAAAGGAAGAGGACTCACAGGCAGTTCTTCTGAGCTGGTAAGTGTGTGTGAAGAAAATCCTTTTTAAAAAGAAAAACAAACATTAACATTTATATAAAGCTGGGAACTGAAAACACTCTGTCATACTTTCTGCTTTGTTTGGGGTGTTAAAGATGCAAACTGCTTACCTTAATTAGTGCTAGCTAGAATAATCAAGACGGTATTCATTCTTTGTGGCGTTCATCATAAAGAATCAGCAGTTAGCAATCTTAGCTAGCTGGTATAACCAACAGATGGCTCTAATATCAGAGGACAAAGAAACCCTTCTGAAGTAATAGTTTTCCAAGGTTGTTCTTGTAGCAAAACTGTGGACCAAGCTTAAGCAACTAGCTAATGTGTGTAGCAGTTAGCGAAGACAGATATTTAGCCACAGCTTAGCTTCTATAACGTGTTGATATTGTTGTATATTTGCTCGTCCAGAAGTTGTTGGTTAATTTCCTTTAACAGGTTCCTATCACGGGTTTCTATTAATGCGCTCGATGGTTATCGTTTCTATAGTAACAACTCATTTACAAACGAGTAAAGCGGACGCTCCAGTCATAATAAACCGATTACAATGAAAACTGTGTCCAGTCAATCGGATTAAACGTTGAAGTCGTGAGTTGTTTTCTTTTCTGTTCGGAGATGTTTATTTAACGTTTTACCGAAGGAGTCTCCAGTGTCGGCAGTTTGTGACAATTTGTTTTCTCTTGACGACGTGTAGCATCGTGTATAAACGAAGCATGTTTCTTGCCGAGTGTTTAAGTGAGACGTTTTCGTTTTCCTTTTTTTTTTTTTTTAATGATGTGTAATGAATTCACGCGCGCCTTGAAAAGTACTACGATACTTAAAATACCGCTGTTGCTGCCGCTGGTTAATACGTTTTATCAAAGCCACACTGTTTAGTAATTATTGTACTAAAATCCAAGGCCTTTTTTTAGGAGATTTCTCAGAATGATTTAACAGATGTGGAGGTAATCAGAGATAATTAGGTATGTACATTTTGCGATTTCTTGCTAATCAACGCTGATGAAGTGTCGCTCTGTGCTTTTTTTTTATATAAATCATTAACCCGCTCGAGTGGAGTTTTATAGCTCTGAAGTGGTATACTTGTAAAACAGCTTGCTTACACTCTGTCAAAAGAGGGAGGCAGATGGAGGGGGGGGGGTTGAAGCGTGTTGGCAGCATGTTTCTGGAAAATTTACACACACACACACACACACACACACACACACACACATTGAGCATTGCGTTCTCCTCAGTCTAATACAAACATCGTATTCATGTCCCCCTTTATTCTTTCGGACACGCCTGTGTTTGTGCTCGGCCCGTTCTCTCTTCATTAGTAGTCACTGATGCTTGGCTTTGTCCCGCAGCCATATGGCCGTTCCTGGCCTAACTTTGAACTAGCTGGAAGTCAGAGGTCAGAGGTCGGATGTGGCTGAGGGCGGCAGCATACTGGCGTAGACTAAGAAGCCCGGCCTTGTTTAATTTCAATGCTCGGCCAGCGCTCAACGTGTAAGCCGCGTGTCACTGGGACACCCCGTCTGACCTTTGACCTCTATGGCGGCTACGTGATCGGTTCCTGACGGGCAGACAACGGACGTCGCGCTCGTTTTATCACGCCTGTCACGATATTCCGTTTAACAATCATTCAGTACAATCGGTCGTGATTAATGATGATTTAATAATATAATGTGATAATAATAGCGGTGGAAGATAACGCCCATACGCAGGTTTACGAAATACTTCGTATTTATACATTATACATTATAGCAGCTATAAACGGTCGTACCATCACCATCGTCTATTTTTCCTTTCTCTTGAAGCTGTTACAAAGCTCTGACGCTGGAGACTCCTTCCTAAGTAAACCTCTCCTTGTGGAAGCGTTTATTTCTTTAAATGCATTGAAGCATGAATATATATGTGAATATAACGTTAGCGCGGTAAAAACTGACCAACGTTCACGCTTCGGGGGTATTTTCACAATCCGTTTTGGCACCTTGATCCTTTTATATCGGTTCACACTGCTGCTGCTGCGGCGGCTGCGCTTCAGCGAGACTTACAATAAAACTTTGTGTAAAACATTGCAAGAATAACACATTAGAGATTGTATTACCGAGCCAGGAAACAGCCTCGCTTTTCCCCTTTAGACAGCACAAATTGCTAAAGAGCCGAGCCGAGCGGAGACGGCCACTGCACGCTGGGCTGACTGACACCAGGGAGGCCAGAATTCATGCCTGTGGCTGGGGAAGAAATGTCAGAAATTTTTTCTTTTCTCTCTTTTCTCTGTCAGAGTGGTCAGAGGTAGAGCAACATCTGGAGCAGCCGTTTTCTCTTTCTATACGCCGTCTCTCTCTCGCGCTGTTTTTTTTTTTTTTTGGGAGAGATCCAGGCTGCCGATAATCTCTCTCTCTCCTCATTAAAGAGAGCTGAATAAACACAGGCCTCTTCCAGTTGTTTCTGCGAATTTCCTTGCAGTTGTCAAGAGACCTGATCACGGGCCAGAGCTTCAAAGAGGCTCGGGGCCAGAGGGGGCCAAAAGGGGCCAAAGGGGGGCCGCACAGGGGCCTGGGGCCGAACATAACACTGCCACTGCGGACATCCAGCAAGGCTGAGCCTAGCGAGAGAGAGAGAGAGAGAGAGAGAGAGAGAGAGCGAGAGAGAGAGAGAGAGAGGGAGGGAGACATAGTGACAGAGATACAGAGTGAGACAGACAGAGTTAGAGACAGTGAGATAGAGCGAGAGATAAAGAAAGAAAGATGCACAGAGAGAGGGAAATAGAGAGGCAGAAAAAGAGAAAGATATGGTGTGAGAAATATACAGAGAGAGAAAGGTAGACTGGACAAGCGAGATAGAGATGTAGGAGGATAGAGATAGAGAGAAAGCGAGAGATTTAAAAACAGAGAAAGAGAAATGAACAAAGACTGAGGCAAAGACGGAGAGAATAATATGTAGACGCACAGAGATATTGAGACAGATAGAGAAAGACAGATTGAAATGGAGTGAGAAAGAAAGAGAGACGCAGAAATTTATAGCAACAGTTTGAGAGAGAGAGAGAGAGAGAGAGAGAGAGAGAGAGAGGGTGACAGAGAGAGAGAGGGAGAGACAGAGAGAGGGAGAGAGAGACAGAGAGAGAGGGAGACAGACAGAGAGAGAGAGGGAGAGAGAGAGAGAGAGAGAGAGAGAGAGAGAGAGAGAGAGAGAGAGAGAGAGAGAGAGAGGGAAGAGAGAGAGAGTGAGAGAGAGAGAGTGTGTGAGAGAGAGAGAGAGAGAGAGAGAGAGAGAGAGAGAGAGAGAGAGAGAGAGAGAGAGAGAGAGAGAGAGAGAGAGGGAGAGAGAGAGAGGGAAAGAGAGAGAGAGAGAGAGAGAGAGCACTCAGACATTTTCTTTTCCCTGCACTTCCTGAATGTCAACCGTGAGGGTGGTGATTGGGTAGAAGAGTTTACCATGGAGGCAATTAAGGGAAGTAAAATAACAGGAGAGAGAAAAAAAGAGAACAAGACAGGGAGAGAGAGAGAGAGAGAGAGAGAGAGCGTGAGAGAGAGAGAGAGAGAGAGAACAAACCAACCTTTGGAATATAATTGCTTACTGGATAACTCTGCTCTGAGATGACTAAATTGATCAAATTGTATCCCAGGGTACTGAGAAAATTGTCTAATGTTTTCTATTACTTCAGCTCACTGATAGCGCATTATTGTTCCTTACTCCATTTTGCTCATATAAGAAGATTTAAACTGTATTTTTATGTTGAGTACCTTCACGCCCCCACCCCCCCACACACACACACACACACACACACACACGTCCAGAAATTTCTACGAGGCGTCCCGCTTTCTCGGCACGGTTCCGTATTTTATCCACGCTGAAGAGGGGACCATATAGCCGTCGCATGGAGGTCTGAGGGCAAACACTGAGCCTTCAGTTCGTATGAAGCACGGACAGCTCATCGCTTACACACTCTGAACTAACGTCACACACTGTAGAGTACACACTGCCCGATACACTGCTGCACTAAGGCAAATAAGTCCTACTTCAACATGCACTGTGTAACACACACACACACACACACACACACAGACTCGTGCTGGGAAATAAGAGGACAGCCATTACAACGCCCAGAGCAAACACACACCAGCTGTACGGAGGGGAAAAATTCTCGATGCCCGCTTTTGCATCACAAAAGCAGCACTAAAATCCAAAAATCTGCCGGTGGATTCGGAGCCAGCCCTGGGAGAGCGAGGTGGGAATATACCCTGGATGGGACGACGTGACATCCATCGCAGTGCAAAATTCACACACTCGCAGACAATTTACAGTCACCAGTCCACCTACTGTAACGTTACTGGGAGGTGGGAGGAAACCGGAGAACCCAGAGGAACCAGAGACTCTGTAGCAGTGATGCAGCAATGCTACGTGCTACTCAATGATTTTGATATGAATATGTAAACACCTTCGAAAAAACCGTTCCATGCTGGACTTCCGAAAGAACCCTTAAAGGTCCTATGTACGATCCTACAAGAGAAGGTGTTCTTTACATAGCTCAGGAGCCTTCATTTTCATAACATGAACGCACGACCCCGTTATTCGGCGGGAAAACGCTGGTCAGTTTTAAAACAAGTGCGAATTAAGGCACTCGGATCTATCGATCGGCATTGCGATTAGCGTCGTGACGAGAGGTCGGGCCGAAAGGTTGCCTGGTCGATATGTGCGTGAGTGCGGCGGGTGACATGGAGACATGGAGATCTGGAGGTCGACAGGTTGAGTTCAAGGCCAGTGAGAGGTGTGCTGACCCCGGAAATCAGAACGAAGCAGAGTGAGAATCCTTGTTTGGTGACATCCAGCTTAAAGCCAGTAGCAACCCAGTCGGTCGGTCTCAGGGGTAAATAGGGTCCGATCCACTCCACCCCTCACCCTCCTCTTCCATCCTGCCCTCCTCCACTCCTCTCCACATTGTCGTGCCATTCAAAATCAGCCAGCACCTATTTCCTCCAATAAAATCTAATAACCTTCTCTGTCAGAAATCACGCCAGCCCTCGAGTGTAGACTCAACTGAAGGGGGAAGGAGGGGTCGCTGGAAGGCGTATAGGCCTGTAATTGCAGAACACAAGTCCTCTCTAACGTCTCCCCATCCCCCAACCGGCGTTCACAGCCATTTTGTTTTCCAACTTGTGTGTTGTTCTGTTGCTTTTTTTCCCCTCAGTCCTCATCGCTTCGCTGTTGATTGCGTATTCTGCTCTCGCCGCACTCAGCAATCAGTCAACAGTCAAGGACTTTTTTTTTTTTTTATGATTGGGAGGCTCTTTTTTCAGGTTGGGGTTGGGCATGGTTAGCTCAGACTCGGACACGGGAAATGCGGCCAGAGACTAAAACACATGGGTCTCACGTGTATTTCATGTTGCAAGACTGTTAGGCTTCAAGGAGATCATTTTTTTTTTTAATCGTCTTACAAAGGCAGTATTTTAATTAAGGCATAAGTTTTAGCCCCCTTTAGCCTACACCCTATGAAAACAAAAACGATCCTGGACATCAAATTTTTTTAGCTAAATATCTTGTTGTGTTATTTGGTTTCTCTACTCTGGTTGGATGAATAGTTACTGTACTTTTAAAACACATGCAGCTCTGCTGTTTCGGCTCTTTATTACTCCGAACAAAAACAATTTACAATAATTAAAGTAATACCGGCTAGACGGGAAATGGAGCCTAATGATATTGAAATGAATGCTAATAGCTCTTGGATAGGCAAAAATTGTAAACACAAGGTTTTTTGCATTACTTTTGGATTGTACTATTATTATTATTATTATTATTATTATTATTATTATTATTATTATTATTATTTATTTTTTTAATGCAAGTAAAACATTGTGTATTGTCCAGACACCTCGCCCTAGCCATCTTCACCGTCTCTCCTCATCTCGCTTTCTGTTCTTCTTTTCTTATTTATAATGGCAGATGAAAGAGACAAATGACCGCACGCGGCTGCCAGCACTCGGGGCTCGGATCAATCGGAGACCCAGCAGTAATTAACTATTTGCTAAACTTACACCATTGATTTCCATTTAATGCTGAGCGCTATGCTCTAAATGAAGACCGATACCTGGGTGGGAGAGAGTGTGTGGAGTAGGGAGGGGAGAGTAACTCTGGGTTGAGGTTGTGCGCAGGGACTTGGGGCTCTGATAAATTGGCTCTTCTTTAATTGGGAGAGGAACAGGATGAATGTGGGCGCATCGGGGAGAAAAAAAAAACGAGCTGGGCTTTAATTGGGGAGTCCCTGTCATTGTCTTCTCCTCTGTTTTTTTTTTTTTTTTTCCTGTGCTGGATTATGGCTTGCTGCGCTAACTGCTCCTCATGGTGGGGATGGTCATGTGACCTAGCAACAGGAGGTACAGTCGACATTCTCCTTCTCTCAAACCTTCACCGTCTCTCCTGATCTGTATCTCAGCCCACTCAATCTTGGTACAGCCAAGCTGGATGGAAGACTTATTAAATTCTTTAGAGGGTTAATGAATAGGATGCTGTCATAGGCCTCCCTGAGCCTTTGTATCACGACGGTCCATCAAGGCCTGCTATTGTTTGCACATTCTAATTGAATCTGTACAAACACGATCCCGCTCCAAAGCCTCGCCGCCACCGCTGCTACCGTCGCACGTTCCCTCAAAGCAACGACGAGACCAAGACGGGGAAGAACGTCATTTCCAAAGTTTGCTTTGAAAATGTCAGGACTCATATAGAAGCAAAGCACGTGACTGAACGCAGAGAGCTCAACGGCTTGGAGATGTTCGCTTCAATCTTGTTCCGTTTTTTTTTTATTATTATTATTATTTAGACTATAATGGATTAACCCGATTTCAGCGTTATGTCTCTAACTGACGAGGACAGCGTATTGTCCTGGTGTAGCAAAAAAAAACAACAAAAAATGCTGACGCTGTCAGGGAACAATTTCTCACATGTAAACGTCCTAACATTAAAATTTGATGTTGTAAAATTACTCAGATCTCAAGTTTAGTGGTTAGCACGTCCGCCTCACTCCTCCAGGGTCCAGGGTTCGAGTCCCGCCAGGGCCCTGTGTGTGTGTGTGTGTGTGGAGTTTGCATGTTCTCCCCGTGTTCCTCCGGGTACTCCGGTTTCCTCCCCCAGTCCAAAGACATGCATGTTAGGCTGATTGGCGTGTCTAAAGTATCCGTAGTGTATGAATGTGTGTGTGAGTGTGTATGTGATTGTGCCCTGCGATGGACTGGCACTCTGTCCAGGGTGTACCCCGCCTTGTGCCCGATGCTCCCTGGGATAGGCTCCAGGTTCCCCCGTGACCCTGAAAAGGAGTAAGCGGTTGAAGATGGATGGATGGATGGATGGATGGATGTACACTTAGATTTAATATAATTTCTTGCATTTTTTCTCTGATGTAGTCATGTGTCTGTAGCTCTTTGGCTCTCCTGCACGGTTTACTGAATCTGCACCATCTCATCACCTTGGTAAGGGGGTTCAATGGCTCACTTAAAATGCTGTCACTTGCAAGCCAATGAACTTGATTTTAAACTTAGGTAAACCCAATTGGAGGCTAATACACCATAATAGGTTGATCAATACCAATTATGGGGCCTCCTCATCGAACAAAAGATACCACTCCGCCTGCGCTTGCTCTGTGGTCTGTCGGGATGCACAGCGAGTCCAGAAAGCATGTGTTTTGAAATCTGTGAATTGGTTGTGGTCTAATTTTGGGCTGTTTCTATTTTGATCCTTCTTTTACTCTAGTATGACGTTTTCATTTCTAATCCCTAATGTCTGGCTTAGGATTCCTCGTTCCTTCATCTTTATCAGTTTTCACACACAGATGCCCACACTGTGCTATTGAAGCCATTGCTGTGACTGAGGATCATTCTGATTCCGTTTGGCTGTTGACACATGATTCTAAATAGACATGTTTTATTTGCAAATGATTCTGCGAATGAGTCATTTAAGGAATCAGAGTCATTTCTTTTGTTGCTTTGCTGTTCGTGGGTTTCACATAGCAGCTTTAAAACATGGAAGCCAAAGCACTACATTTCCATAACTATATTTATATATTTACATGTATGGATTTATATTACTTCTGCGTTTTTTTTATTATTATTATTATTATTATTTATTTTCTTTTCTTGAATTGTGTACATCGTGTTTGCAATTTGCAGATCTTTCTGTCATAGCTGAGATTCATTTTCAGTGAATCACTTGACTCAACGAATCATAGTATATAATAATATAAGCATAATATAAAATAATACAAAATAAGCTATCCGGGGTTCGAGTCCCGCCAGGGCCATGTGTGTGCGGAGTTTGCATGTTCTCCCCGTGTGTCGGGGGCT
>JAFFST010047565.1:143821-155970 GCA_022414735.1 Noturus placidus
GTCCAGGGTGTACCCCGCCTTGTGCCCGATGCCTCCTGGGATAGACTCCAGGTTCCCCCGTGACCCTGAAAAGGAGTAAGCGGTTGAAGATGGATGGATGGATGGATGGACAAAATAAGCTATGCACTACTAGAGCTGTCTGAGGCCTGCTGTAACACTAATCTAATTTCAATCGTGAATAATTCAATCTTTTTGAATGAATCACGAAGGCAAGCGATTCTTTTTTGCTCAGTTACATTTAATGTGAACTTTGCAGCATAACATGCAACATGGAAGTCAAAGAACTAATACTGTATATACCACTGAGAGGTGAAGTCAATAACATTGATTATCTCGTTACAACGCCACATGTCAAGGGGTGGGATATATTTATTAGGTAGAAAGCGAACAGTCAGTTGGGCAAGCATAAGGATATGAGTGACTTTAACAAAGGCCAAATTGTGACGGCTAGACGACTGGGTCAGAGCGTCTCCAGAACAGCAGGTCGGGTTGGGTGTTGGGTGTTTTTTAAAAAGTTTTTCATGAACCATGTTTGCGATTACATGTATGCCGAATCAGAATCATTTGTTCATGGCTGAGATTCGATCCTCCCTTGTTCGATGAATCACTCGACTCATTGGGCTCGCCGACTCCGATTTGATCACAACTCAAGACATAATGAAGATATCATAAACCAATAAGAAATAATTGTACGATTATTCGCCGTTTTACACTACTCACGCCGTTGTGCAGCTGAACAAATTGATTCAAATGAATCGTTTAACTGAATCTATTCAAATGTCACTCGAAAGACGTGACATTTTTTCTAAAAAAAAAACTCTGAAATTAGTTAAAAAGAGGAACAAGTGGGCACGGAGGATAGTGAACTTGAATTCAGGTCTTGTTGTGTCCTGAGTTGGCCAAGACCAGGCTGAGTGTACGTGTTGCCACACAAATTAACCTTCTCTGCTCTCTCACATTGCTGAGTGCATCTGGGCATTCTAGTGTGGGTGTGTGTGTGTGTGTGTGTGTGTGTGTGTACACAGGCTCTAATTAAATTACATAGATGACGCACTTTCTTACCCTGTTTAAGCTCACTGTAATTGGCAGTGAATGGTGAGCTTGGTGCATCAGGAAGACTTAGAGAAGCAAGGAAGATCTTTCATAAAGCTCGAATCCGCTAGACTTGACGGACACAAAACGTCTATGTCTGAATTAGCCTGGGATTTTTATGCACTTCAGCTAAAACTCTTAAATATATCTACACGGTTTGGGTTTTGGGGTGTTTTTTTTTTTTTTTTTTTTTTTTTATAGGACATGCAAAAAAAAACCTGAGTGAAGAATCTAAAGGAAAAATTGGCATCCGAGTCAGAAAGAAAACAGAAGCTAAGGATTGATTGTTGTGGACTAAGTTTGGGAGACGGAGAGCTAGAAGCGAAGATGTACAGCAGTGAATTGAGATACAGTTCAGGCAGAGTGCACTAGTGAGATCTGCCAGTTTGCATCTTACTGTAGTGTGAAATTACAGACCTCGCCGTCCAGACGATCCTAGTGAAATATCTCGCACATGTTTGCATAAACACCACGATTCTCAACCAGCTACTTGTTATTAAAGGAAAGAGACGTTTTTTTGTTTTTTTTTTCCATCCTATCAGAACTATTATAACTCAAACAGGGTAGCATTTTTAGCATTAAAATAAAAGCCACTTTTATGATCGCAGCACTGATTTCAATCCAACTCTTTATTCAAATGCCATTAAAACCTCCCTGTGACGATATGAGAAAGAAACCAGGACTCAAAAGGGAACCCATCCTCATCTGGGTGACACCGGATAGCGCGAGTCTAAATAATTCCCTTCGATTACTGTACAGTATATAGTCAAAAAGTGCACATGGGTAAAGAGGAACTTATAAACGGGGCGGCTGTGTAGGCCGTGACTCAGTCGGTAGAGCGGGTTGTCCACTAATCCCCTAATCCAGGGGTCTTCAACGTTTTCCAGGCTAAGGACCCCCAAACTGTTGCCGAGTTGGAGCGGGGACCCCTAATTATATATATTGTATGAAATTGTGTTATATCAAACTGGTATCAAAACTTTCGCGACCCCCATGCAGTACCTCTGCGGACCCTCTAGGGGTCGCGGACCCCCTGTTGAAGACCTCCGCTCTAATCGTAGGGTTGGCGGTTCGATTCCCGGCCCACATGACCCCACCTGCTGAGGTGTCCTTGGGCAAGACACTGAACCCAAGTTACTCCCGATGGCGAGTTAGCGCCTTGCGTGTTAGCTCTGCTCCCATTGGTGTGTGTGTGTGTGTGTGTGTGTGTGTGTGTGTGAATGGGTGAATGAGACACAGTGTAAAGCGCTTTGGATAAAAGCGCTATATAAGTGCGCCATTTACCATTTTAAATGCTACAGCTTTACCGCGGGCTGTTTCAACGTTCTGACACTAGAGACTTCTTCCATTAATGAGAAATAAACATCTTACAGAATGTTTATATACACAATCCGCCAGAACATTAAAACCACTGACAGGTAACTGTGAATAGCGTTGTAATTGTAACATATCATTACAATGGTATCTTTCAAGGGGTGGGATATGTTTATTAGGCAGCAAGCGAACAGTCAGTTCTCGATGTTGATGTGTTGGAAGCAGGAAAAATGGGCAAGCGTAAGGATCTGAGCGACTTTGACGAGGGCTAAATCGACTGGGTTAGAGCGTCTCCAAAACGGCAGTTCTTGTGGGGTGTTCCTAGACGCACTTATCCAGAGCAACTTACATTTAGGTCATTTACATCCAACTTAGCATTTCAGGGTTAAGGGCCTTGCTCAAGGGCCCAACAGTGGTAGCTTGGCAGTAATGGGGCTTGAATTTCTGACCTTCTGATCAGTAACCCAGATCCTTTAACCACTGACCCACCACTGCCCCACAATATGCAGTGATTAGTACCTACTATAAATGTACAGAATGAGCAGTAATAACCAAACATATTTGAAAATTCAATAGTTTATACAAACTATGTATAAACCGTTGGTGGTATAATACGTAATAACTGACCTTTTTGGCAGTAGTTGTTCGTGATCTCATCACGTTCTTAACAAAATAATAATGAAATCAAAGACGCCTGGTGGTCCCTGGATCCCACTTTGAGAACCACAAGCACTAGAGGATTAATATGCCCTATGATTTCATTTACTGTCAGAATCGGAGATTGACTCCAGACTCCAGACCTTTTTTGCCTTTTACAAGATCAGATATGGTTACTCATATTCCTAATGGCTCCCTAACTCCATCAAATGTTTTGTTGTTTGTTTATATGTATGTCTGTATGTATGCATGAGAGGTGTTACTGGCATACATTGCTAATAAGAATCTATGGCGCTTTTCAAATGCAATATTAGTTTAGGATCCTTTCTCCAGATTTGTGGAGTGTGTGTGTGTGTGTGTGTGTGTGTGTGTGTGTGTGTGTGTGTGTGTGTGTGTGTGTGTGTGTGTGTGTGTTTCGTTGGGATAAATTTCTATGCGCTGCTCGTAAAGCATGTGATGTCATATATTAGCGACATTAGCTACTTTAGCTTAATGGCATTGTTGGGACATTGTTGTGTCAGAAACATTGGGACACGATGCTTAGATGAAGGGATGTTTCTCCTCTCCCTCCCTGTCCGGCCTTTTTTTTTTCTTTTCTTTCTTTCTTTCTTTCTTTCTTTCTTTCTTTCTTTCTTTCTTTCTTTCTTTCTTTCTTTTATTCTTTCTTTCTTTCTTTTTTACCCCTCCCCCCCCCTTATATTCCTCTCTTGGACTGTAGTATCTATCGCTCTTGCTCTTGCCCCATCCCCTCCCTAACACCATCATCACCCCCCTGCTACCCTTCCAACTTCCAATTTCAATAGTGGACCTCCGAGCGGTTGCCATGTCGACCAGGCTGCATATTACTATGGCAACCGGTCTGTAAGCGGTGAGCCTGCTGATTAGGAAGGGATGTCTAGTTGCAGCCTGGCCAGCGGAAGGATGCAAGGAAAGAGAGAGAGAGAGAGAGAGAGATGTGGACGAACGAGGAGAATGTGGTTTGTTCGGCTCATATGGATTGCATTGATCATTTAAACAGGGAAAAATATCTTAACCAGGCTAAATCACATTCCTCTAGAACCACGCATGGTCTCTGTTTCACACCTCAAACCTGAACATGGTGTCGTCAGCAGAATTCACCTGAGGCGTTCAGATTTGTATTTATTTTATTTATTTTTTTTTTCCCTCAGGGCGTCTTTGTGCATTTTGTTGTTCCTGATTCAATATTTTAGTGCGGATTGTTGCGTCCTTGTCTGTTTGCTTTTCATTTCAGTTTGATTCGAAGCATAGCAGTGAACATTTGTAAATATAATATTGAATGTGAGGGCTTCGAAATACACACAGGAGCATGTTCTTTAAAAGAAAACACCAACACCAGATAGGCAACACCGTACGTGATTGTTCTCTCTCTTTTTTTATTTATTTTTTTTCACGAAGAGCGGCAAAGTTGCAATCATACCATATCTTCAAGGTATTTTGAAGCCAAATGTGAACGTGACATCACGAGAAGGTCATTCGTCTTAATCCGTGTTTATTCCACCTGCGAACTTAATTCACGTACACTTTCAAAGCAGGCTTGAATAAGCTACGTAAATCCTCCATGCACAGGAAAACGAACAGCTGCACCGAATCTACACTCTGGGCTGAAAAGAAATCAGCCCCAGCCTCTCTTCTCACTTCTACGTCTATTTTTCTTACAAATTTAAATTAAATTTATATAGCGCTTTTTACAATGGTACATTGTCTCAAAGCAGCTTTACAGAAATATCATTTTTACATTTACAAGCGACTTACTAATGAGACACACTCACTCACCAATGGTAGCAGAGCTGCATGCAAGGTGCTAGCTTGCCATCGGGGGCAACTTAGGGTTCAGTGTCTTGCCCAAGGACATTGGCATGGGATCACCCGGGCCGGGATTCCAACCACCAACCCCACGATTAGTGGATTAGGGGACAACCCGCTCTACCGACTGAGACACAGCCGCCCTAACTGAGCCACAGCCGCCCTAACTGAGCCACAGCCGCCCTGTGGTTGAGCCTTACAACCATCTGTGATTTTGCTTCATTTCATCTGTCAAAACAATCCACTTTAAGGCAAATATGACAATATGAGTGAGGCTTATTACTATTTTTTTTCCCTTAAAACATAGCGAAGGCTTAACCCTACCAGACCATTAAATACTTGCATTCTCTAAGCATATTATTTAAATTTCCATCTAATACCACTTAGAACCATCCTTTTTAACCATCTAACAGGAAGTGCACTAATAAACCCTTTGCAGGGGGCCATGAAAAGTTGTCTTATCCCACACACACACACACACACACACACACACACACACATTTTTACCAGGCCCCCCAGATCGTCCTGATCCACCAGAAAAGCTTATCACATGATCTAATTAGGAGCGGAGAGAGACTGAAACAGGGAAATTGAGTGAGAGAAAGAAACAGTGACCCATCCTGTTCGTCAGCTCCTTTAAGACAGTAATTACAGATTATTTATTATTCGTCCCACAGCCTGACATTTCAGTAACAATAATAACGATAGTGTGGTTAAAAACTATCTAACTATCAGCTTTTTAATTGCATCGCACACCACCTAAACAGCAGGAGAGGGAAAGGTTATGTCGACGTTTGGACATTTCATTTGTAGCATTGTATATGAGTTTGGGGGCAAAAAATACGAGTTTAGGAGATGAAGCAAGAGCGAAAGCAAGAGAAAGAGCAAAGCTCGGATTTCTCAATCACTGTCTCTTACTTTTGTGTCCACGCATTTATTAGCCAGTGAGCTTTCCAGCATGGCGGCTGCTCTCTCTGCGACTTGATTTTCTTGCCTGCTGGTCAAAACAATGACTAATAACACAGCTGCAAACAACTATTGCTGTATTTTGCTGTATCACCTTCATATTTGATTTGTTTATATCTAATGTCCTTCCTACTCACTTTCTCTTCTTTTTATTATTCTGTCTCCTACTCTCTTTTTTATTACCCCCCCCCCCCCCGTCTCTTTCCCGCTCTCTTCATTGCCCCCAACCTGAACTCTGCAGCACCTCATTAAGGCCGTGTCTGGCCGCCGGTCTCATTGGTTGATCTTGAGGTGTAGGAATAGCACATAATTATTAAACAGAGATGTATTACACTCTTCAGGAATTATGGATCAGGCTCAGAGCGCAGGTTCCACGTCGACCCGTGTAGCCGTAGCTAAACAAGAACAGAGGTATAGGTGGAAATAGAGAGGTCACTGGGTGAATCAGTCTTCGAGCCATATTCAAATCACTTCTACAAATTCAAATCATTTCTACCAGAGGAATTCTGGATTCTGATTGGTCAGAACGTGATTTGGTTTGTTTGCATAATTACATGTTTATGTAATATGTTAGCCTCTAGTAACAACTGTTTGACGGACACCATAAGGAAATATAAGTAACATTTTTTGGAATGTAAATGTAACTATAAATGGATAAAAAGCATGACGTGTCATTGATTAATGAATAAAATATTTGGGGTTGGGGATTCGAGTTTGCATGTTCTCCTAGTGCTTCAGATGTTGTCTCTGGGTACTCCAGTTTCCTGCCTCAGTCTAAAGACATGCACTGTAAGCTGATTTGCATTTCCAAAATTGTCCATCGTGTGTGAATGGGTGTGTGAGCGTGTGTGTGATTGTGCCCGGCAATGGGTTGGAACTGTGTCCAGAGTGTCCCCCACCTTGAGTCCCAGAGGACCAAGCCTGGGTACATATTCAACCATGACCAGTTTTCCCCTGCATCCATGTAGGTTTCCTCTGGGTTCTCCGGTATCCTCCCATTGTCCAAAACATGCTGGTAGGTTTACAGGCGATTCTAAAGGTGTGAATCGATACGTATGAATGTGTCTCATCCAGTGTGTATTCCTGACTCTCAGCCAACGTTACAGGCATAGACTCCAAATCCAGTGCCACCCTGACCAGATGAAGAAGAAAAAAATCAAGTAACCCAGGTTGTCTTTGTCCCAGTCAGTGCCAGTGTGTCTTTTACTTTAGCATTTGGTCAAACAAGAGGTCATTTCTGGGTCGCCTAGATGGCAGGATTGATTAGACCGGATTTGATTAGGTTTTAATCATGACTTTATTTGGGTTTCAACAATCGAGGGTCATTTATCGTGTCCAAGCCCGAGACTAATCGTCAAGGCTGATGAAAATAACTTCCGTAAGACCACAGGCTCTCGATGGAGTTCACGAGAACAGTCTCATCAAACAGGACAGGCTGAAAGGAACGAACAGAAGAACATAAGAGCTAGAAATTGCAATCAGTGACCTGCACTTGATTCAGTCCATTTGCAGTGGATCGCCCACTCCAGGCAGACAAGAACCCTCACTGGCCCGGTGAGTAAACAAGTCCAATTAGAGCACACATGCATGCACATGCCTCTCTTACTGACTTCTACTGACTGTCCTTCGAGGAGCTTTGCTAACGTAGCTTAATTAGATGAGTCAGCTCGGCCAGACGGCAGCAAATGAATAGTAAATATTCAGGATTTGGGACGTTGGTTTGTCTCTGGAAATGTATTTATGGATTTATTTTTGCTCCAAGGAGATTCTGTGGTCAGGGATATGTGTGTGTATTTTTCCCCTACATCAACACTACTATTAACAACACTACTTTTTTGTTTGTTTGTTTTGTTTTTTAGTGCTGAGAATAAGACAGAAAGCTCATTTACGCCATACTCGCTTATATAAGTCTAAGAGCAGCTCTAGAATATGCAAGTCATGCAATTTTTGTTCGTGAATTCATAATAAAAAATAAAAAAAATTATGCTATAACTATAACATGTATAATTAATCAAGGTTATATCAATTTCAAGAGTCATTGATGGCATATGGATAACAAAAGTACTTTTCTCTTTTGTCTATCTCATCCTCACACCTGTACTCTTTTCGTAGGTTTAAATGTGTGTTTTTATGCATGTAATTTATACCCCCCCCCCCCCCACCCTTCTTCATCATAATTTGAATTTTGCTCCCTCGGCTCTTTGCCACGGCCTTGGCATCATTGGGATTCAAATGATCGGGTGAACACATGTGATTGTGTGTTTTAAAGGTTTATTTCTTGTCTGAGTTAACCATATATTAATGGCACTGAAGATATAGATTAAGGTAAAATAATAAATGCCTTTAAAGACTAAGAACCGTTCTATGCAGTAGATCAGGTTATTAGAAAATACAATGCACTGGTGTGAACAGAGGTGACATCTGAATTTATTGTATAAACTGAGTGTGGAACACTTTATGATTACACCTCGTGATACAACCTCTTATGAACTCCATCTTATGCACACACACACACACACACACACACACACACACACAAGCACTCGGCTAGAGGCTTGGTCATTGACCTTGTGATTGCCAGAGAAAGACTTGCAGTTTAGTGACCCATTAAGACTGGAGGTCCTCTTTCTTCTCTTCTTGTTCCCTTCCCCCTTCTTTACCTCTCTCTCTCTCTCTCTCTCTCTCTACATTCCAGCTATGAGACCAGCAAAGGCTGGGATTGATGGCCATGTATACCATCTATTGCATTATTGAAACCTAAGAGCTTGCATTAGATCTAAACCAGATTAGAAACTTTGCAAAATTGGTGTGACCAAAGTGGGATTGGAAGACTGACTGGTGATGGGAAAAGAAATGGGTGTGGTTAGCAATCTTACATGATATTGTGTTAAGAATAAGGAAACCTTTGGGTTCCACTAGCTTCAGAATTGTTGAATTGCAACTTGCCTAAATTAAAAATTGCTACATTTGGCAAACTTATTCAATCAAACAAGTTGGTTGCTAGCTAGCTCGCTAACTTTCATTCTTTTATTCATTTTTAATAAGCTCCTAATCCTGGTCAGGGTGGCGGTGGATCTGGATACATCCAAAAATGGATGCCAGTTCATATATACATTCACACCTAGGCGCAATTTAGAATCACCAATCCACCAATTGACATGTTTTTCTGACACACTGGAAGGATACCAGAGACTTGGGAGGAAACATATGAAGACAGTCACCCAAGCTCAGAATTAAACCGGGAACCTGGACCCGAGAGATAGCTAACTTGCCAACCACAAACAGTTAAAAAAAATACATAGTACATTTACATTTATTCATTTAGCAGACGCTTTTATCCAAAGCGACTTACAAATGAGACACACTCACACACCAATGGTAGCAGACCTGCATGCAAGGTGCTAGCTTGCCATCGGGGGCAACTTAGGGTTCAGTGTCTTACCCAAGGACACTTTGGCATGGGATTACCCGGGCCGGGATTCGAACCACCAACCCCACGATTAGTGGATTAGTGGACAACCCGCTCTACCCACTGAACCACAGCCGCCCCTGTGTAATAGATCGTTATACAGTCTGATCCAAGCTCCAGTCTGAATGTGGCGTCTTTGATCTAGAATAATTTAAAGTCAAGTCAGGAAGTATGCTCATGCTAGCATCTCACAATTAGCGTTTCGGATCACATTAGCATTTTGGATCTTCTCTGTTCTTACGCAGTATGAAGAAATGACAATTCAACCCAGCCAAAGCAGCTGAGCTTACCAAACTTTCACTTCAATCCCAAAGTTTTGCAATGCAAACCAGCCAATCCATATAAATTCAAATTGCATTGAAATGAATGTAACTTCACATGCTTGATTTTGCTGACAAAACCTAGCTGTGATTCCTGGCTAGTACTGGTTACCCACAGGTATATAAGAGGAATCACGGGTATGAAGTTGGTGATCCCTCGTGTGTATCTTCACCAGCAAGGTATTTTCAGAACACTGTCTACAAGGCTTCTTCTTCTTCAACCCCCCCAATCTATCTCCCCGAGGGTGCGAAGAAAAGGAAACGGTTATCCTTTGACATTTGGCTACACTTTTGTTTCGCAGAAACCCCCAGTTACGCCTTTGAACAGTCACAAAACACAAGGTCTGCACATATGTAGTGGAAAAAACAGATGCACAGACAGACAGAGAGAGAGAGAGAGAGAGAGAGAGAGAGAGGGTTCCTCACCTCGGGGCTGTGGGGCAGGACTTGAACGATGCCTCCCCAGGGGGGTGATATTTTATAGTTTGTGTCCATCAGTGGCGTGGCCCGGGGCGCTGGGGTTGACAGTAAGTGCTCTCAACATCGCTGACGCTGATTCATCTGAGCCATGACATACATGAGAGAAAGGAGGAGGGAGGTGAAGGTGCAAGACGAAGGACACCATGATGGAACAAAAGAGCAACACCATGATAGAAAAAGGAATAAAAAAGAAAGAATGAAACAAAATAATTTGTGTGCGATGCATTAACTTTACATACATGTCTACTAATCGTTATGGGTGGGCGTGTGTTTACGACGACCAAATGTCCCCATAAATGGTGGACTTTGTGAGGACATGTGGCTGGTTCCATTAAAAAAATAATAATAATAATTTTTAAAGAAATTTTGCTGATGCTGGTTGAAAAATCTGATGCTGGTTGCCAGTACAGTACTGTCCCGAAATGCTAGATAAGTATTAGATTAGATTGGATTCTGACTCCTTCTGATCCAATCTTCTGGTACTTTATGGTGCAGAATTTTCCTAAACCTCAGCAGAGGATACCAGATAGTCAGATCCGGTACTAAGAAGACTTTCATCTTCAGATCAGTATCTGAGTGGATTGGACACATTTTCCAATCTGATCTTCAGGAATTTTATGTCCCGATTATTGACTGATACTTCAAGCACATCACCATCCTGCGTCTGATGCTTCATAAACGTCGCCAACAAAAGCCTGCAAACAATCGGATCAGGTACTACTAGGACGTCAGTTTTCAGATCAGTATTGGATCAGAATCGGATTAGATCTGACACATTTTCCCAACCAGTCCACTAGTTTTTCACACTATGAGCACATCATACTACTGATGTTTCACAAACCTCGACAACAGAAACTTGCAGATACTAAGAAGACACCATTGTCGGATCAGTATCAGATTGGATTTGTCTGATCCAATCTTCTGGTTTTTTATGTCATGAACACATAGCAATGACTGAAATTTGTCAGTATTATCATTATCCTGGCTCATGCTATGCAGCAGAACCTTGCAGACACTCGGATGAGGTACTAAGAAGATACCAGTGTCGGATAAGTATCAGATTGGATTTGTCACATTTTTCTGATCCAGTCTTCTGGTATTTTGTATCATGAACAGGTTAATGACTGAAAACACAGTGTCACCGTCATACAGTACCTTGCCGGTGATATTGCAGATACTAAAAGGACATCACTAGATCAGTATCAGATCAGTATCAGATTAGATTAGTCACATTCATCGTATTGATCCACTAGTATTTTCCACTACAATCGCAATTAATATTGACTGAGACTTAAAGCACATTACTGTCAATTCACAAACCTCTAGTGTTTTGCAAACAGTTGGATCAGGTGCTACAAGGATGTCAGATTTTTGATCAGATCAGATCGGATTAGTCAGATTTTGCGTAATCCATCCACTAGTATTTAACACCGTGACTTCATATGTTACTGACTACAACCTGTCTTGTAATCAATACCACACCACCATCGTACCTCTAATGATCGGATCAGATGCTAAAATCGTCTCAGTATCGGATGTGTATCAGATCGGATGCAACATATTTTCCAACTTGTCTTAAAGCAATGTTTTTTCAGATTGGATACTGAGATAGCATCGGTATCGGATATCATCTAATTCTCATGTTTTATGTTTTATGTATCTTTATTTGACTAATACTGAAGTAAAGAGAGACCCGTCATATAGACGGGGAACACAACAGCGCGTGTGTTATTGTGTGTGTGCACGTGCCTGGCCTGAGAGGGGGGCCCCCCAATAAAACCTGGCATTTCAATTTCTCATTTTCCCTTCACATTGTGTGCTGGCCTGCTCCTCTTCTACATATATATAGAGGAGGAAGACGAGAACAGCGGCCAGCTTGCAGGATGCGCATACTAAGCAATCAATGTGTCACCTCTTCTTGACAATCCTGTTGCTTTTTTATTTATTTATTTATTTTCGCCACACGTGGGGCCTCTCTCATTTTTTCTTGTCAGCAGAAGGTAATTTGCTGTATTGTGATTCAGACC
>JAFFST010047573.1:13600-23667 GCA_022414735.1 Noturus placidus
ATGCATCCTAACAAAATGTCCAGGTCCTCTGGCAGAAAAACAGCCCCAAAATATTAAAGATCCACCATCATATTTAACCATGGACATGAGGTACTTTGTATATGATGTCGGTGAATTCAGATTGTAGTTTTGGAGACTTTCTGACTGAGCACATTCACACACCAATGGTAGCAGAGCTGCCATGCAAGGTGCTAGCTTGCCATTGGGGGCAACTTAGGGTTCAGTGTCTTGCCCAAGGACACTTCGGCATGGGATCACCCGGACCGGGATTCGAACCGCCAACCCCACGGTTAGTGGATTAGTGGACAACCCGCTCTACCAACTGAGCCACAGCCGCCCATTTTCAATGCTTTTGCTATTTTCTTATAGCCACTTCCCTTGTTGTGAAGCTCAAGAACCCTTTGCCACATATCACAGCTATATTCCTTGTTCTTACCCATTGTTATGAATGACTAAGAGAATTTGGCCAATGTGTTACCTCATATTTATACCCCTGTGAACCAGGAAGTCATGGTTGAACAATTTCCTGTTCCTAGTCACTAAAAAGGTTAAAATATCAATGGGAATATACTTCAAATCAATTTTTCTCATATGAATTCATAAGGGTGCCGATAATTGTATTTTTGTAAATTCTTTGAACCAAATATCAAAAGGTTAAATAAACACAATTTTTTTTGCTTATATTTACCAAGGGTGCCACTATTAGTAGAGGGCACTGTATCAGCACATACAAAATTCAATCTTAATTGACTGCGCTGGCTAAATAAATACAACACATCATGTTGGAAAGTATGCAACTTTTGCGGATTGATGGTATATTAGTGTTTTCTCTATGAAGACATCAGCAATGATTTCATGAACTCTCTCATCTATCATAGGGATTTACATTGTTCATTTCATACAGCAAAACTGTCCCCATGCATGACCAACTCTGAATGCCTCAAACGATGTTATGAAATAATACTTAAAAGAACTTTGCAAGCATCTAGGGAGTTAAGATTGCGTGCATTTCTCTCCAGCAACACCCTAACAACACCATATTGTTTGCTGCTGCTGTACTGCTATGCAACCTGCTCTCAGCAACAAAATGACCAAGGAGAGGCAGCAATTCAGAACTGATTCTCTTCAACTCACTCTGTACATATTTTCAAACCAGTGCTTCCTACTGCCTACTCCTGCTGAAACATTTGGCTGTCTTTACTTAAATTCATCCGAGAAGTTTTAATGTGTGTGTAAAGTACTCTCTGTTGGTACTGTATACTCCCTTCCCTTTTTTATGGGCCAACTCAAACAAGCATAACCAATGTTTGCCTATATATTTAATGATTTAACGGCAATAATATGGAAATGATCTCCAAGCATGAGTTCAGCTGACATAAATGAATCACCCAGGAGTCATAATTTGTGTTGTTGGTTTGTTTATGAACTGCTGGGTTGATGAGGGCTGTTGCTATGGAGGTCACACACTGACTGCCTAAACTGGTACAGAAGGAAAGCAAATAGCCAGACATGGATGAATTAAATGCAGACGTTTCTTGTCAAAGTGTGAGAGGTCAACTGGTGCAAGGCTTGTGCAATTCAACGCTGTGCTCTTTCATACAAGAATGACTTTAGATAATTTAAAAAAAATAATAAATAAAATTTAAAAAAAGACACAAAGCAGGAGACTGGGGATCTTTTCCTTTGAGATCCAATAGATATCTATAACTGACTGCAGTCAGTATCATTACTGACACCTGGTGTTGCCACAGTAAACACTCCACACTTCACAGTACCATCAGTCTTAAACAGTAACAGACATGGGACAAGGAAATGAAGTTGGTAGAATTACAAAAGTAGAACATGTATTTAGATAGCTGGTTCAAGGCTGTCACAAATTGTCCCAAATGAATTCCCCAGGTGGTCAGAAAAAGAATGGCCAGATGTAGCAAGATCTTGGGTATATATAAATGGCTCTTTACATATTAAAGGACTCTATTGTGTAAGTAAACTAACATTTACTAACCAAAATACTAATTATCTATAACCACCAGAGGCACATGACACTCATGACACCGGTGGATTTTCTGTACACTTAATTACCCACAGATGTGTGGGGCGGTTTTTTTCTTTCAATTTGATAACTTTTCACACTTCCCTTTATAGTTAATTACATCATATATTTTATAGTTATTTGTTTGAAACAATTATTAGCAAGTACACATGGTAGTAAAGACCGAAAACATGACCTCTTCCAGTAAATGTAGGCAGTTCTTTGCCATGATTAATTTAGTGAGGGGAAACATATCAGACACTCTAGTAAAAGCTTGATGCCTGGCTTCCAAGACTACTGTAGCTAACTACTGATGTTATTTAGACAACATAGCTAGCATTAATTATTAAATACTTTACTTATTGCTTTGCTATCTAAATAACATTAACCACTAGCTAGGGGCGATTGTGGCGCAGTTGGTAGAGCGGGTTGTCCACTAATCGTAGGGTTGGCGGTTTGATTCCCGGCCCACATGTCTCCACATGCCGAAGTGTCCTTGGGCAAGACACTGAACCCTAAGTTGCCCCCGATGGCAAGCTAGCACCTTGCATGGCAGCTCTGCTACCATTGGTGTGTGTGTGAATGGGTGAATGAGACACAGTGTAAAGCGCTTTGGATAAAAGCGCTATATAAGTACGCCATTTTACCATTTATCACTAGCTAACTAAGGCATTTTAACTGTCACAAGGACATCCTAGCACAGTGTTCACAAACTGAGATGAACACTCCCTGTTTGTTTTCTGTTCTGTAATAAGCCAAATTCTATTTATCAAGAGTTTAGCCTAATAATAAACCTAAAAACAGTAGAGCTTAATCAGTTTTTTCATATCAGGCAAAATAGTGGGGCATATGAAAACTAGACAGTGCAAGCTCACAGACATAATGTGACAAACAATGCTGAGAGTAATATCTAAGATAGCAAAGCTACTGAGGGAAAACTGATTTGAAGACACCACAACAGATACGACAGAGCTCCATAGCACTGTAACAAATAGCCCCAGGAGGAAACCCCTGGAGCACAGGGACAACATGTAAGCTCTGCACACACAGGGCAGAGGTGGGATTCAACCCCCAGCTCTGAAGGTGCGAGGCAAACGTGCTAATCACTAAGCCATTGTGACCCCCTACACCCAGGTCTTTAGAAATAGTTTTTCAGCCTTTCCATATTCATGTAATTTTTCTTCTAAGGTCCTCTGAAATTTGTTTAGACTGTTCTTGAGCAGACTCTTAGTAACGAACATTTGGGTGCCTAATAATTTTTTATTATTATAAAAATATATATTTATCTAGCATTCTATTCTGTTCAACTGCTCAACCTCTTGTTGGATGGACAGTTATTTGTTCTGCCTATTGTTCTGTTCAACTGATCAATGGCTAATTTGGAGCCAAGGCATCTGATAAGCACTTAACGAGCCTTACTGTGGGAGTCAGGTTGTTAGAACACTGCTGACTAATCATTATCTTCTGATGCTGCATAAAGCAAATAACATATGTAGATGCTGAGCCAGAAAGAAAAGGGAAAAGGTAATCTCCTTATTTCCAGTGTTGCAGCAAGGACAAGGGCTTAACATTAGTCCCCTAATAACAACACTTGTTGCAACAGAAACACAAATGGGCAGAAGGCTTGGTTTCTGAAAAAGATACACATGAGCACCTTACTGGATTGGAACACAGAGTAGGGAAGTTGGCACCAAACATGAGCCAAATGCAAGAGCAATTGGCAATAATGCAACAGCATAATGGGGGTACAGAACTCAGAGGAGTTGTGCACAGTACAGCAGCTTTGCATACAGAGATCCCTGTGGTTACAGTGGCTGCTTCTCTAATGTAGTATTCAGATGACCAGAGGGTTATGCAGTGTGGTTCAGCAACAGCAAATTAGCTGACTTAGTGGACTAAAGCTGGATATTCCATTGAACACAGCTGATAATTTTGCTGTACAGATGCCCAAGCAAGTGACTTGGCTATTCCCAATTTAATTAGAGAGCTATTATTGCACATTCAGGAGTATATTGATGCCATGACTTGATACCAGAACATGCATACTTTCTGCAATCCAGAAGCATTAGGGTTAAGACCAACACCTTCAGTAGAGACAACGGTGGCCTCACTAGTGGTACAGGCTGAAGGCGCTCTGGGTATAAATTCAAACTAGGGTTAGGGTTGGGAAGAGATTTTCAAAGCAAATGACTCTATAGCAACATTTGGTTGTACATCTAACATAGTAATACAGTTGCTCCTGGCCTTAATGAAACACAGAAACATTATAGGTTTCTATTATAGAAATAATACAGGAATCACTGTGGACCTTGCAGTATAGATCACTGGGTTTGTTAATTAGATGAGGAGGAAATTTGCCTGGCTCAAACACAAATGCCAGTGCCTGGTAAAACACTCTGTTTGTTTTGCTGCTATTCCCTGGACATCTCAGAATGAAGAGCGCAAGCAGGATTCATTAAATTAGATGCATGGCAGTAACCACGCTGGATTTAGGGCGGCTGTGGCTCAGTCGGTAGAGCGGGTTGTCCACTAATCCACTAACCGTGGGGTTGGTGGTTCGAATCCTGGCCTGGGTGATCCCATGCCGAAGTGTCCTTGGGCAAGACACTGAACCCTAAGTTGCCCCCAATGGCAAGCTAGCACCTTGCATGGCAGCTCTGCTACCATTGGTGTGTGAATGTGCTCTCATTAGTAAGTCGCTTGTAAATGTAAAAAATGATATTTCTGTAAAGCTGCTTTGAGACAATGTACCATTGTAAAAAGCGCTATACAAATTGATAAATTAAATTAAATTAAATTTGTTCACGTTAGTGACACACTCAATAAGACTGAGTCATTCCTGAAAGAAATGAACAAAATTCCACACCAGCAGAGAGATGGACTTGCTGAGATACCAGTGATCTTGACCACTTCTGCTCTCCTGATCTGCCTGATCCATCCTGATGCCCTACTTCTGAGTTCTCATCAACTGGAAGTCACATGCTGCTACTGAGGATTGCCCCACATGGCCATCATTGAGGTTACTGAGGATGGTACCCCTTAAAAACCATAAAGATGGCTTTGGACTTCAATTCAAATGAACAGTTATGCTATGAAGGCAAGGACTACAATTGCTGTGACAGCTTTAGGACTGCAATTACCACAAACAGTTTTGTACTCAATTCTCCATCAGTGAACAGTGGAGAAGGTCAACAAAACAAACTTCATATAGAAACTGTAATGAATTTTCCTGGTTACACAATTGCACTATATGACCATGTAGTATTAGCACATTTGTAGAAGGGATTTATTTATAATCGCACTATCCGGTATCACCTACATGAGGATGGGTTTCCTTTTGAGTCTGGTTCCTCTCAAGGTTTCTTCCTCATATCGTCTCAGGGAGTTTTTCCTTGCCATCGCCTCTGGCTGCTCATTAGGGGTAAATTCATACATTTAATATCTATATCCTGAATTTATAGATTTCTGTAAAGCTGCTTTGGTACAATATCAATTGTTAAAAGTGCTATACAAATAAAACTGAATTGAATTGAATTTAATGGAGTTATACAGGATACAGTGTGGGTCACAATGCTGCTGCCGCACAAACCCAGAAAAGTAAAATTTCCGAGAGTGAACACGCTGAAATGGCACAATTTACTGAAAGAGCCAAAGCATCTAAACACTGTATCTAGAAATATCAGCTTGCTTAAGTTTTCATATTCGACCACCACCAAACACATGGGTCTGACTTATAGGTGTGACCATATCATTTTAATACTCATCCAATGATTTATTGAGCCCTTGATAAGAACAATCATTCAGATTCATTTTGTACTCATTTGCAGTTACCATTCCCTGATGGACCAAAACCATCCCAAATGCACTACACAATATAACAGAGCGAACATATTCTCCTTTAATCTGTCACCATTCTAGCTATATATAGATTCTAATTTTTGTTAATGAAAATTGCATTACATCTTTTTATGAGCATTTTTCTTTTTTGTTTTTGTCCCTGCATGCAGATTTTACTACCTCAACCATTATAAACCATAGAACCACAAAAGATAGCTTTTAGCAATATGATGTCTTAGCTAATGTTAACATTTTAAGGAGATGCTTCAACTCTTCAGCATGGCTGACTATTATACGGCCTATTAAACCTCCCTTAAAAGAGTGGAAAAGTTAACTGCCATCTGACCTAATATATCAAACAAACCTCAAAGCATTTTGATGAGGGAAATAAGAACAATGGGAAAATGAGTGAACAAAAATTATCATGGAAATTCTTTGCCGTCAAGTGTAATCAACACTGACTTAACTGTATGACATGAAGGCTATTTTAGAGTGTTGACAGAGTTAGCTTGCCACTCCCTGCACATACTGGGATTCAGCTGATTGTGTGGCTTGTGAAAATTCCAAATTTGAAGTGTTAAACGTTATAGTGCAAGACCACACATGCAATATGGGTTTGGGGTATGTTTTAGTCATGTCTGTTTGCCATGTGTACATAAAGACAATTGTACCACTGCCCCACGACGCACAACCGCACACCTCAAATTCACTCTGCAATTCACACTTTCTTTTTCAATTCAGAGTTAATTAGGTAGACTTACTTTGTTAGTTACATTCTTTAGTTATTATGTCAGATACACCTACCTACAAGTGCACTTTGCAGGTGGAAACTTACTGACTGTAGCCCATCTGTTTGGACTGAATGCCAAATATTACATTCATCAATTTTCAATAACTGCTTTGTCCTGAACAGGGTTCAGGGCACCACTTATATCTGGAGGAAACCAGGCATGGCTTGTTACCTGGCCAAATACATTTTTTTTTTGGTGAAGCATGGTGGTGGCAGCACTATGTTGTGAGAATGCTTTGACTCTACAACAATGTGGCAAGGCCTAGCACACATCACAGACTACAAAGGCCAGACATATACAAACAGCTCTGTATCTCTGCTGGATGAGCTTGCCCTTTTTATTCACGCTTTGAAGCACGGAACACATTGCCCTAGACAATGCTGGAAGTGGCACCTGATGAGGTGGAACAGATACTCATATTGTCCCCTACACAGGTGTACAAGTCACTGAGCATGAACTAACACAAGGCGGCAGGTCCAGATAACATCCCAGGACGCGTCCTCAGGCTATGTGCTTCAGAACTAACCAGCATGGCTACAGATATCTTCAATCGTTCTCATACCATGGCTACAGTTCATTTTTGTAGAAAGAGTGGACAGTTATAAGTTCCTTGGTGTCCACGTTTGTGAGGACTTCATGTGGACAGCAAAGGCAGCTGGTAAGAAAGGCCAGACAGAGAATGTAGTGTACTTTCTTCAGAGAATGAGGACGTTCTGCATGTCACCACAAATACTCCACAACTTTTTCAGATGCACTGTAAAGAGTGTGTTAACCTGCTGTTTAGCTGTGTGGTTTGGCAACAGCACAGCATATGACCAGAGGGCACTAAATAGGGTGATAACGCTGGCCCAGAAGATCACAGGTACAGACCTCTTCTCATTGCAGGACATCTATAATAAGAGAACCTACAAATGGGCTAGCAATCAACGACCCCACCTATCCCACCCATAAGTTCTTCACCCACATGAGGTCTGGCCAGTTGTACCGGAGTACTGCAGCCAGATCATCCATGCTCTGTGACAGTTTATTTCCTCAGACCATCGGACTGATCAACAGTCATCACCACTTCCACCGGGGCATCAGGATAATAACAACCCCCCTGCTCAATTGCATTTTACACTTCACTCTATACTGGATTGACAAGCATTGACACTTTACACTGGAACTTTACATTACTTTTTTTAAATAACAATTTTCATTGATTCTCATACATTTTTCAGAGTTTAACAAAATATATCAATACAGAATCAACACTCTACTTGTCAGTTTATCATTACTTGTCTTACATCCTTTTTTAAGCTATGAAATTGTTCTCATTTTTATTGTTCTTATTCCGTGTCTTATTATTTCATATTGTGCACAATTATATTGTGTATTGTATTATATTGTTTCTTAGGCCCTTTTTAACTGCTTTTCTTGAGAGGAATGGACAAAATTAGAATTTCATTGTGCCAAGTACAGATGACAATAAAGAATCTTGAATCTTTTTTTCCTGGCAGGGTAAGGAAGGTTTCAGGATCAAGGAAAAGTTGACGGGATCAATGTACAGATACATCCTTAAGGAAAACCAGCTCAAGTGTACTTAGCACCTCAAAATAGTCTAAAGGTTTGATTGTGTCATCCAGCTATAGTCTGCACCTGAACTTGATAAGAACTTATTTTGAGAAACCTGAAAATTGCTGTGCAGTGATGCTCCCCGTACAACATGACAGAACGCTTGAGGCTTTAATGACAGCATGCACACAAGCTGGCATGGACTCCACAAGTTTGTGTAAAACCTGACAATCCATGTAAAAATCCATCAGAGTGTAATAATCACTGTAATAATAAATCACCATTTATTACCAGGGATTGGCCCTGTAAGTAAACATTCATGGGAAGGAAAGACAATGCCCTCCCATTCATATTGAGGTTTATTACTCTTATTCCACATGCCAAGGAAGAGCAATATATCATTCAGCCTCATTTCAGAGCAGCACACACATTCAGATGGAAAAACATTAAGAGCTCCCAAATGATGAATCCTTTTCATGTTTGTTTAACCGTGAAATTGCTGGACCCTAATGGAAAATTCACACTGAACTGTGTTGAAATGCTATGTGACTACTGCAGCAGGCCCCAGCAATACACAAATAAACCGATTCAGCTTTTTGTGTGCTATTAACTATGATAAGAACCATAAAAGCATGCTTTCTGAGCAGAACAGACATTTTTCAAAGCCCTTGGCCAGTTTCAACATAAGACATTTCACACGATCTGAGATCGAGATAAACACAGTGCAAATGGTTCAAAACTAGACAAAGCTCCAAAAATACAACTCAAAGGAAAATGAGCTCAGTGGAAATCTCAGCATTCAGCAGATTTTTCCCCCCGGTGCCATACAGCTTAAGTATTGAAGCTCTAGCAAACCACAGCTCTTTATGTGGACCTTCTTATTTTGTATATTATAATAGAATATGCAATTAAGCTGTAAAAGCACAAAATAAGCAAATTAAAAAAAGGTTTTTAAAACCCTCAAATTTCTCTTCAGTTTGCAATCAAAGACACTTCTGAAATCTTAGTTCTTGTCTTTGCAGGACTATATAGATATGAATTCATTATTGCAATTTATATATTTTCCAAGTTATATCTGAAATCATGTGATTAATAGGTCTAGCAACTTAAAGCATCTTACAGTGCCCTGCTGGTACCACCACTTCTTCATAAAATAATGCATGGCCACAACTAATGAAGGCATGGAAGAAATGACATAATGAGATCATTAAGTAATAGGAACAAGATAATTAAGTAACTGTAACAATTTAGTAAGATGAAGAAACTAGATAATTAAGTCATGGTCACCCCTTATGTAAATAAGGCTTAAAGTAAGATGTCATAACAGGGACTGATGCCAACATATCAACATAATTAATTACCAGATAAAAATAAAAATTCAGTTCACTAGCCCTTGATGCCACATCTTCTTGTGGCCCCAACACAATGATCACTCCTTTTCCAGCTCTTTTGCTCTTTTGGTCAATCTATGTGAAATCACCTGGGGCCTCCTGACTGAACATCTTTGCTTCACACTTTCTGGAAATAATGTAAATATTCCCAATAAATACTGTACACAATTTCAGTTTTGTATCTGCATTAGTTTCAGAGATATGGACGGGGCATTGCCCTAATTGTTATTGCAAAAATGTGCTACAGGAAAAGTTAGAAAGTTTCACAAGATATTACTTTTACACTATTCATGCTAGGTGCAGGAAATTTTCAGGGATTGTTGTCTAGTATAAGATGTCTTTAGCTTCTTGCATATAAACTAATATAGAAGGTCCATATAATAATAATAATAATCAATTTGTATAGCGCTTTTTTACAATGGTACATTGTCTCAAAGCAGCTTTTACAGAAATATCATTTTT
>JAFFST010047582.1:60428-72080 GCA_022414735.1 Noturus placidus
CTGACTAGTGCAGCGTTAATGTACCACCTCTGCTAAACCATTCAGAGTCATTCAAAATACACTGTCACACACAATTAATACAGAATACTAAGTCTCCACAAAGCTTGGCTCATTGCTTATTGAATCTAAATCTGAGCTTGGACGCTGCAGTGTTTTTAACATGATTGTTTTCATAAGACAATTAGGGAATTCACATTGAAAGTATAACAGTATTCTCACTTCTTCGGATTGGCAATCTCCAATTTTCACTGGAACATGTTAACAGCACCCTGGCAAGCTGCTAAAGGGTAATCAGACAGCAATTGACTTTGTAGCCTCTGTCATTGTATAAAGGTTTTAATAAAAAAACAAAAAATAAATGCGGTTTTATAACAATGATGTGGCTTGGCAGTGCACAAAGGGATGGTCTAGTGCATGTGTCTTCAATTGCTGAATAAGCTGTTGCTAGACTAGCTGCTCATGTGCAGTTCTACGTGTATGTGTGTGTGTGTGTGTGTGTGTGTGTGTGTGTGTATTTTTTATTTTATCTTGTGTTTTGTCATGTGTATACAGTGCAATAGTAGTCTTGCAGAGATCAATAAAGAATAAATGGTAAATGGTAAATTTATTTATAATGGATGGATGGATGAATAGATACTATAGTGTAGGTGCAAACCTGGTACCTCACACAAAATGCATATGAATTATACTAAGTGAGAGTTATTTCACTGAATTTATATGAACCAAGTCATACAACTGTTAAACCTTGTTTTAACCTTTGCTCTTTCTAACTTTTGGTACGAGTTGGCATGATGGAACTATTATAAATTATTGTATACCACATACATATAGGCTTAGTTTACGTACCTACATGAACACTCCCACACTGCTGATCTCAGATGATAACAGGTCCAGATCAGGCTCCTTGGTAGAAGCTGTGAGGGGGCGAGTGTGTCAACTTGACTCTGCTAATGAATATCTCACACTCCTGAATCCCTCTGGCTTGCTCCTTCACTCTTCTCCTCTCCTTTCCTCTCCTCTCCTCTTCTCTCGTCTGCAGCCCTTGAGGCGCTACCCATCCCCTCTCAAAACCCTTAGCTAACACCATCATCAGCAACATGACCTCTTGGCTTCCGATGTAGCCTGCAGTGCCTGTGTCATTTCAGCTTCAGAAAGGAGTGAGCAGTAAGAAGCTTTATGTCAGGCACCAGTGAAGGGTAAATAGATTAATAGAACTTAATGAGAGGAATGGTGGCTGTTTGGTCAATAACAACTGTCTTCCTTGCTACAAGTCATAATCTGATGCCTCCTTTTACTTGCACCATCCATCCATTTTCTGTACGGCTTATCCTACTGGGTCGGAGGGAACCTGGAGCCTATACCAGGGAGCCTATATACCTATAGGCAGGGTACACCCTGGATGGTATGCCAATACACTGCAGACACTTTGGACATGCCAATCAGCCTTCTATGCATGTCTTTGGACTGGGGAGGAAACCGGAAGTACCTGGAGGAAACCCCAAAAGCACAAGAAAAATATGCAAACTCCGCACACACAGGGTCATGGCGGGAACCCCTAACCCTGGATATATGAGGCAAACGTGCTAATTAAGTACATTTACATGAGTATCTATTTACAAATAGCATTCTATGCTATTTATCATACTTATTTTTCATATAGTTCTGTATTTATCAAGTCAGCTTCCTACCGTGGTTGGATTTGGTCACCACCAAGTTGTTTTTGGTGGTACCTATGGTACTTGATATTTTAGGGACATATGAGGAGCTGGCATGAGGAGCTCTGTTTCAGGCACTGGGCACCAGGCTCACAGCACACATCTGTCCCAGTTGGTCCATGTCCTTAGTGACCGCCAAGCCAGCAGCTGCTCAATTAGGTCACTGATGAGCAGAGGCTGTATAGGAGGTTCAGAACAGTTCAACTGCTGAAACTAAATGCCAATACAGTGAGAAACTACTAGTGCTGTTGGGTGACATTCTTCCAGGGTTATATTATAATTACATTACAATTCCAGTATGTAGTGCAATTATGTGGATAATTACCCATCTTTCACAGAGTACTTCAATAAGTACCAATTTTACCGTAATTATCTTTGATACCTGAGTGCATTGCTAATGATCAATGTTTAATTGTGTTACTGCCATTTGAGCACCAGCTAATTTCTTCTTTTTATCATATCATTGTCACACTGTTTTTACACTTAATTCTCATCTTTCTACTTTCTTTTTCGCTCTTAATATACAGCTCCTACTCTCCCTAACATTTTTCTATATTTCATGTCTCTTTTTAGTGACAAAATGACATAGGTTATGATTTTGGAGAATATTGCAGATTGGTCGTTTCCTGAGTAATTGGAGGGGATCCATGTCCCACCCACATGCAGTACTCATCTCACCCCAATCTTCTGCTTTTCCCACATTAGGGCACCTGCACCACAAGGGAAGACAGGCAGGGACGTCATTATGATTCTCTGTGTATTGTGCCCAGAAGCATGAGCAGACAGCCTGGCTGCCCAAGACTCCCCCACCCTGGTTGCTCTCCTCCTAAAGGACTGTCTACCAGCTGTCAAGGGAGAACCAGCAACTTAGGTTGGGGAGGTGTGGAGGGAGTATGGTGGTGGAGGGTGGTGGTCTGTCAAGCAAAGAGAGCCTGTATGTATCTGTGCATTTACCAGGCATGTTAGCATGAATGAGGGAGTAAATATGATGAGTGAGTGGGTGTTGTGACAGTGAAAGATTGCATGGATTTGGTTAAAGCCTTCCCCCAAAGTCTCTTTTGCAAGCATAGACTTGGTCACCTTTGCTATGTCTCAACTGTGCTGGGTGGAGCCGCTGCAGGTCACAGCCCTGTCCACCAATGCCACTAAACCCATGAGCTGGGGTTTCCGTTGATGTGGCCCGGACACCCAAGGACAGCCGGCTAATTGCACCTTCTGTCTAAGCATGAGGCATTCCTGAGGTCTGGGCTTGTACCACTGCTCCACCCCTCTCTAACTCCATCCATCCACCCATAAATCCCCACCCAGCCTTCCTCTGCAAAGCCTCCCCCTGCCAGCAACCCCCTTCTCTTAGATGGCCGCTAATTGGCACGTTCCCCTGCCAGTGTGGGTGCTGGGAATGTCAGCGTGCCACATGTCCCAGGCGTGGGGACAGGCAAGCAAAGAGTGTCTGCCTTTTGTTAGCGGGAGAGCCTGTCTATGATGGGTAAGCGTGCATCTCTGCACAAGCTTGCCTTCTCCCAGCCAAAAGATGTGCAAGATCAGCCCAACACTGTCGAGACCATGGAATGATAATTCATGTAGAGCTGCTGCTACCACATTTTCCATAAGGGAAAGCCATTTGAAGCCATTCATACATGTATGATAGAATACAACAATATGACCAAAGTTAAAGGAACCCACCCCTGCCCATTTTACCATCATAGCCCAACACGCAGTCTTCCATGTCTCCTGTGTTTATTTTCCATGAATCACATATTCTCAACTGGAGCCTACGGCACTGCTCTACAGATATGTTGTATATAATTGTCCTTGCATTCCTGAGAATTTAAATAATATTGCATTATTGCCATATCACTCCATAACAATAGACTTACCACACCCTTTTATGCAAAAGTGGAAAAAAGCCTTCATCCTCTAATAATATTATATTGAGGAAGAATTAGTTTAAAGCCAATGGTTTTGAATGGACACTCCAGCATTGGCTTGCCAGACAGATAAATAACTGCCTTGTTTGAGTTTTTGCTCTGTTTTTATGGTGGTGAGTTTTATGTTTTTATGTGTTTTTATGGGCCTCTCACCCCTCTCTTTATTGACTGCTCCTGCCATCTGGAATGTTCCAGCTGTGAAGCTTTATGTTTAAGACCTTTTGTCAGTGCTTCTCAAGAGCTAATGTTCTCCAGACTAGTACCCATGGAACACACAAAAAACGTTGAATAAACGTTTGTAAAGCTGATGCAGAACAAACATTTTTACACACAGTGATGAGAATCGAAAGCAAAGCCAGACTATCTTGCATGGCTTTATGGATAATCTGCTGATATTGATTCTACTCTTGAAAGCTACCATAAATGGATATGCATATTATGTATATTGAGTGTATTGATTTATTTATTTCTTTATTATGAAAAAAGATTTTATTTATGTAGTATAGCTAATGTCAGATGATAATTAAACTGACTGCATCATCCATAGTGCATTTTTTTTTCCTTTGCTTTGATTCATTATCCATATTCATTTAAAAACTGCTCAGCAAAGCAAAAATATGTAGTTCCATGGGTCTTCTTTTTTTTATTTGAGGAACTTTTTTTCATGGCCAAAGCAGCAGGCTTGTCAAAGCTGTGAGATAGCACAAAGCCTTCAGCATCTGCTGTTGCGTCTGATGGTACCCACAGTGCTTATTCACACTCTCACAGTGCTCTTACACATTCCTCATCTTACTAAATTCTCCTTTTCATTTTTATCTTAAGACCAAACACACTGAATTACTTAATATAGTAATCCATTTCCTTTTCATACACATTATGGGCATGCTTGACATTGATAGTAGGTTGTACTATAATAATATGCTGTAAAATACTCTATATATAATACATGGTATCCCTATCATATCGCTTGTTCTTACACTCAGGCTGGATCTATTGGATAGTTTACACTAAACTAACCAGTGAAGAAGAGGCCTCTAATGGCAATGCACTGATATCCCATAGAATGTTGATCTCGTTTGGAGGCACAAGGCCAATTTTCCAGTCAACACATGAGTCAGTCAGAAGAGATGCACCCAAAATAAATGGCTTCCCTGTCCCCAGCCGGAACCACACCCTCATGTGGTTTCAGGGCAGGCGAGATTGGGTAGGGCCCTGTGGCCAACCACAGTAGTGATTTCTGGGGGTTGGCGCTCATACGGCGCGGGGGCGTGAGTGGGTAGCACTGGGGCAAAAAAAAAAAAGAAAAAAAAGAAAAGAAAGCTGTAGCAACAGCCGCCCCTCATGTTTTTTTTTTAATTCACTGTTTATTGTTTGCCCATGTGCGGACATGCCCGGCGACAGGTGCCCCATGGCTTGTGTATGAATTCACTGCACCACATTCTCCATCTCCATCCCAAGTGGTTCCAGGGGCCAAAATCAGCATGACACCTGTCAGTCATGGAGCTGTGAAAAAAAATAAAGCCAGGGCTTTCGATAGTACACCAAGTGGTTGGACTAGTCAAAGGCCAAGCCTAAAAGACAAGACTTGTGCTCCTAACGTTGTTCTCTGAGACAAAGAGAAGAGAAACAGGATCAAGAAGAAATGAAAGAGAGAGAGAAAGAGACCTGGCGGACAGATGTGGGGAGGGAAAGAGCAGGCAGACACCCAGCTTCTTGTCTTCTGGAGGAATCGCAGGGATTTTGACGAGCATTGTTAGCTGTCAGGTGTCATCTTTATTAGCCGGCTGAGTGAGTCAGAGCTGAGGCTGGAGCAGTGTTCTTCTGTGAGTGCTGTCGTTCATTACTGCTAGCCATGGATGTGTCATACGCTGTACCCATTCTTTATGTCATTCACATTTTGTACACACTGAGGGTAGATGGTAAATAAAATTGAATGCTATGTACTTTAATGAAGAAAAAAGTATCCAGATTTTCTTTATTTTGTGGGAACGTATAGAGTAAATGCTCTAAAATGCTTGGGCAAAAGTGTAGATTGTAATTATATTTTTTTTCCATTACATATAAAATGAACCACAACTGGTTTCCAAGTAGCCACTGATTCCACTGTAGGCTTTAGTCATATTAGGATATGTCTACAATTCCTCCATGTATGTCTTCTTACAATGTGTGCTTCCTTATCAGCTTTTGTTGACACTGCCTTTATTTTCCCTCTCAGTCTACACACCACTTCTCTTCCAAGTAATCCGAATGCAAATTTTGGTCTGCAATTAAGAATAAAGACTATGCATCCACTCACAATGCAAGTTAGAGCTACCAGGAGCACAAGGTTCAAAAGCATTGAATTTTAATCAACATGTAGCTAATTAACCTAGACAGGCACACATATGCCTCCTTTCTCTTCCTTTGTTTGTTATTGTTTTTCATGTTCTTATGTGAATGTTTTTTTTTTTTCATAGAATAAGAGTGAAAAAAAAGAAGGTTTCCCCATTTGGGAATGCTGAAAACAAATAAAAGAGAAAACAAACCCAAGCCACACACCTTCCCATCCTAAAATCCAAAACATACAATACATGCATGTGAATGTCTTTAGGAAGTGGGATCAAGAAAAACAGGCTCACTTAAGGCTAAGGAAGCCAGGCAAAATGCTACACCACCCCAAGCATATTATCATGAGTGCAGCACTACATTAACTTCCAGTTTCCCATACCTTCAAAGCTAAGGACTTGCCGTCATGACTGGGAAATAATTGAAGGGTCCCCTAACACAGATGACAGAGAAAGTGAGAGAAAGACTGTGAAAGAGAAAAAAAAAAGTCAATAAGAATGAGAGCATGTCCCTTTTATTCCCATGTTGGTGTAAATACATGAACCTACTGGTGGAAAGTAAAAACTAAAAAAAAAAAAACACAAAAACACCCCACCATTTTCATTATCAATTTAAATTCTGAACAGTAGATACGTCTACATCATAGTTATGCACTCCATAAATGTTCAGGCCAAACAGATGTTTAGCCCTTAATGCCAAACCTTCATCTCTATCTTACACAGAAATGAAAGCTGGCTCCCTTCAATTTCAGGTTATGTCATTTACAAATGTGAAGGAGCTATAAAGCTCAAAATGCCATAAGGAATATCAGCTTAATGTCTAAACTGTCCTGATTTCTGTGCAAATATCAAACTCTGGGCTGACATTTAACAAATTAAACTGGCTCGGTTTTTATCAAAGTCAAAATCTCACACTTAAGGATCATTGTTTATTGTCAGATTAAATTAATTGCAATGTCATGGAAGGTGTTGAGGAATACACGCTCATAATGATGAAGGATATTATACTACTCTATACAGTGCTTACTGTTAACGCAGGGTTTTCTGGACAAATAAGGCATTTCATTATTTGATTAATAGGAGCTTCTGATTTTATATATAAATATCATTATTTTCCGCAGATTTGGGCCAAGACGGATCATGAGTGAACATGAGTACAGCTAAAAGGTCTCATTTACCAACAAACATCACTGTGAAATGCCGTGCTAAACAATTTTAAATGATAAATTATAAATGAATGTCAGAACCATGTCAAAACTAACACTGTCTGAAATAACTTTTATGATGGAGGACATTATACAAATGTTGAGATATCCACTGTAGTGAACTGTATGCCTGCTTTCCAAGGTTTTTTAGACACAAAAGTCACACAGCCCATCTAAGGGCAGCTGATTGGTCCTAATTCAATTATACATCTCACAAGTATACATGTATCCTAATTATTACTTGGAAAATTAACAAAACAATTTCTTCTGGCCTGGTAAGAAACATAAAGAGCACAACTGCAAATTCCAAGACTAAAGCGAGTTTGGAGAACTAAAACGTCTATCTTGATGCAGTGACTGGAATAGCAACATTCAATTAAAATCTCCAGGCTGCCTTCAAGTGCCGCCAAATGCCATCTATAAATACCCACAAGTGGCCAATCTGGTTGTTGGTGTGTTTGTTTGGTCAGCATTTTTTTTTTGGCATGGAAGTTTTTTTCCCTCCTCATTTCTCTCCTCTTTTACTTCGAAATAAATCAGAAGTGCTGTTCATACAGCATGGTTCTTGTTTCTTTGACTGCTGCAGCATTCAGTGGCTCAGTAGTCCATAAGTCTTGCAATCGGAGAGGAAGGTGTTCACTATAATATCTATAAAAACTGGGAGAGAACCAGTGTCAACCTGTGACGGAATCAACGGGACGATTTATCACAATATGTGTTATATTACAGAATTGTGTTGTGGAAATGTTTCCGTTTTAAATCCATACCTCTGTGTATTATATATTTTTTTAAGTGGATAGTGCATAACACTTGCACTATACACATTTGATACTAGCATGTGAATTAAAGTAGAATTAATGAAGTATGGTGAATATCAGATGTGAATTTATTTTTTGCATCACATTAAATAATTTGCAAAACAGTGAAAAATAAATGATAGAGTGTAGGATTCTTTACTCAATAAGCATCAACTTGAATCTGCATTAGTAAATAAATGTTCAGATTTGTATAGCTATTTGAGTATTATGAGAAAATCTATATATATAAAGAACCTTGCTCAAAGGTTAACACTTTTTGTAAATTGTCATGTGGTTGAATTTAGTCACTTCACACAAACTCTGCACTTGGAGAAATCAGCAGTATTGTTATGTGTAGCTGTCTACTTGACTCCACTTAATAAGTGAATACAAAGGCTCTGTGGTTACCTTTATCAAGAGCAAGTGGTCTTTGCGAATATTTGATGACATAATTTTCTCATCCAATTATAGTTTTGTTAATGACTTGTAGCAAGCTTCCATGTTTAGGGTGAATATGAGCAGAAAAGCACCTGTAAAGGGAACAAGAGAGAAGGTATTATGGAAAATTACTGGTCTGATGATACCTACAGTGGCCAGCAGGCTTGAGAAGGTTTTTAACCAAATGTATTTATGACCTGTGGGTTAGGGGCTTCATATGTGTGTACACAAATGAACAGCTACCATCAACACTCATCACCATTCTTCCCCTCTCCGTGGTATCGTTTCATTTACCCCATGCTTTGGGCAATGGTCTCCTTGCAGGTCAGCGGTTAGCCCGGTTTGTCAGTGTAGTAGTGTTAGTCCCATGACCACACGGTCCAGGTGACCAAGCCTGCGGCTCATCCTGCTAGAATGGTCCAGTTCTCTGGTCACCAGGAAGCAATGGGGGAAGAGCAAGACGGCCGAGTGTATTTTCAGCATGTATTCATTACTGAGTCAAAGGATTGCAGTTGGTCTACGCGATTGTGGCGCCAAAATGCGATTGTGGCAAGACGAGTTGACCACTCAGAAATCGCTGAGCTAACAGGGCTCGGGCCTGGTGGTGCGACAGCAGGAGCTTGCCAAGTTTATACTTGCCACCAAGCTCACACACCTTATAATGATAGATCATTGCCGGTGCAAACCAAGCAAACCCACCCACGGCAAATGTTTGTGAGAGCATGCGTCTGAGTGCCAAAGGAGTAGGCTGCCGCGCTTGCGCATAAAGCTGACAAAACTCCAAAACGAGACACGCCATCCTGCCATCTTCAGAGTCAAACTCCTACACAGTGAAACATTTGAGAGAGAGAGAGAGAGAGAGAGAGAGAGGGGGAGAGAGAGAGAGGGAGAGAGAGAGAGAGGAACAAACAAAAAAAAATTGCCTTGGAGATGGAATCAACATGCAAAACTTTTCCACAAGCGTGCAGCAGCACAAGGTCTTTGATGGCTGAGGGTGTTTGAAAAACGGCAGAAACTTGCTCTCGCTCCACCTTTCACTTCATTACGCTTTGCCTGCACTTTTTGAGCTGTGCACTTCTTCTGCACAAGATAGATTTGCCCAGGAGTTCATCCCCTGCCTGCAACACAGTGAGAATGCCCTGAAGGAAAAGCAGTCGGCATGTGGGGTTCAGCTGCGAAACAAAACCGCCCTGTCTCTTAAGTGGCAGCAGAAGTCAGACATAAAATCAATCTGGGGATGTTTTGTCAAGTTTTACACAAGAAACGCTCTTAAAGATTCCCTTGTCAATAGGCAGTGCAGCCTTGCTTTGGCAAGAGCCGTGTGATGTTGCTCCAGCCGTGGAATCGAAGCAAGGTGCAAGCCGTTCTTTCTCTATGTGCCGCTGTTTTATTTGTTTGCTTCTTGCACTGAGCTCACGATGTTTCTTGAAGGCCTCTGTCAGTTCCTTGAGTAGTTTTTTCTCGGTTTTAAAGATAATAAAGCTTCCAAGGAGAAACACCCCACGGCTGTGCAGCCTCAGTGAAGGCACCTGGTCATGTCTCATTGGCTCCCTGGTGTAGGGTGGATCAGAGCAGCAAAGGGAGAGGGAGGACACGTGGGACATGGAGGGAGGAGGGTCAGCCCTGAGGGTTGTGCCCTACTGTATATTTTCTGTAGGGGGCAGTCTTTCCTTAAATCGCCTGTTCAGGAAGGGCGTCTGCGGCTGCACAGGAGCTCAAAAGGGCAAGAAAACTTCACCAGACAGCAGGTGGGCAGAAATAGGAAGTAAAAAGTGTCACATTGCTCATTAAAGCATCTTAATGTATGAAGTCCCTATAGGTTGTAGCACTTATGTATTATCTTACTAGCTATTTCTTGCTTCATTTTGATTAATCAAGAGACAATTTGTTTGCATTTGAAGATTAGATTACTGAACTGATCACGCTGTCATCCTCTGACATGTAGGCAGAATTCAAAACATGCCATGCAAAGTCAAAGCTAAATTAAAGGTTCAGGCAAGGAAACACACACACACACACACACACACACACACACACACACACACACACACACACAGTCCACATCTTTCAGAGTGTGGGTGGCTGACACATCTGCTCTTGGAGAGAATTGTCTATCGAGCTGAATGTGCTGCCCTCGTCATTGCTCCCAGGCCTCCCAGAGCGTCTCCAGCTCTGTGACAGTGCGCTCCGAGCACAGACGGACCACGGATCCCCGCTAATTCCATGTCCCTGAAAGCTTCCTTTCCGACTACTTTCTTGCATTCTTGTTATTAAAGTCACAGCTCGAGAGTCTGTCATATCCTCGCTGCCAAGTTTCAGGAGGAAAAACAACACTTGCTGGCACAACGTCTTAAAGCCTGAAGCACCTGCCATACTGCAAACCTGAAACTGAGAACATTTGGTGGGTCGGATGGTTCATATGGAATGTGTACTGTATGTGAGGGGAATACATGCCAGGCATTCACGCCATTCAAAAAATAAGAGGGGCGCCACGTAAGCAGGTTGACATTAAACCCTAACGTCTTTATGCTGCCATATAACAAGGGATGTATGTTCCAGGAAAAACAAAACTCATAGCATTTATTTACATCACTGCCTATAAGTTTAATAGATCATAAACAAAAGTTCCACTGCTTTTTTTTTCTTCGTTGCTACATCTATACATCACGTCAATATACATTTGTAAAACCAATACTTTCATTAGTTGGGTTATTAAATAGAGATGAAATGATTTGAAAAAAAAAAAAAAGTATCTTCTTTTTGCCTATGTGATCCTCAATACACGGGCTGTACTTAAAGACAGTCATGTACATGCATTATTTAAATCTAATATAGATTTATGTACTGTATTATGTATACCATATAAGCTTGATTGTTATGTTATGCCTTATAATAAGCTTTTAAGGGATTTTTTTATGCGCTTTTTTTTGGTCTTTGCATCATTAAAACATTCTGTATTCAACTTTCATACTATTAGCTACCTGCTGAGAAGAGTTTTGCCTTCATGAGGTGTGTTACCTAATTGGAGCTGTAGAAAGTAATCTGAATCTAAATTGCAAATATTAGGCTAGTTCCACATAAAAGCTTTCACTTCTCACCCAGAGTAACCAACTAATTTGACTGAATATGAGATAATTGACCATGTCCACGACTTTTGTTTTTGACTGATTTGACACTGAGACTTTTACTTTGAATTTCTTGCTGCTGCTCCAGTGAATGATGTGTAATGTAAAAAAAAAAAAAAA
>JAFFST010047582.1:89311-100660 GCA_022414735.1 Noturus placidus
ACATCAAACAAACTTGAGAAGTGAATAGAAGGTCGGGTTTTTTAAAACGGTGCTGCAGTTCCCCTGATTGCTGTTGGATTTCATCTGATGAGCCCACAACAAAGGAAGTTTATAATTATATAATTGCATATGAGCAACACCTTAATTCCCTGGGTAGCGCCGTGGCCCCATTCTGTCAGGTACAGTTCACACCCTGTGTTTGTGCATAAAGAAAGAAGATCTGGCAGTAAATGGGTTACTGTATGAGAGTAATACAATAATCTAGGATGATTTTAGATTCATTGATCTAAGTGCTCTATTCCCCCGACTGTTTCACTTAGTAGGGTGTGTGTGTGTGTGTGTGTGTGTGTGGGTGGGTGTGTGTGTTTGTGGGTGGGTGTGTGTGTTTGTGTTTGTGTGGGTGTGTGTGGTGGCATGTTTTTATATCTTTGTGGAGACCAATTGTCCCACAAAAATAGTAATATCTGACAGTTTTGACCTTGTGGGGATATCTGTCTGGTATCTATGAGGTAAAAAGTTTATTTTATTTTAAACCAAACACTGCAGATTTATTATTATTATTATTATTATTATTATTATTATTATTATTATTATTATTATTATTATTATTATTATGGTGTGTGTGTTTGTGTGTCAAAGGGGAGGTTGTATGTGCGAGATATTTATTGGTATAACATTTATTGGTGTATATATATATATGCACACACACACCAATCAGCCAAAACATTGTGTCACCAAAACAGCTCTGACCCGTCGAAGCATGGAAGCATGGAAGCATGACTCTGAAGGTTTCTTGTGGTATCTGGCACCAAGACTTTAGCAGCAGATCCTTTAAATCCTGTAAGTTGCGAGGTGCGGCCTCCAAGGATCTGAATTGTGGATGGATCGGACATCTCACAGATGCTTGATCAGATTGTGATCTGGGGAATTTGCAGGCCAAGTCAACATCTTGAACACTTTGTCATGTTCTTCAATCCATTCCTGAACAATTTTTGCCGTGTGGCATGGCGCTGAAAGAGGCCACTGCCATTAGGGACAACCGTTGCCATGAAGGGGTGTACATTGTCTGGAACAATGTTTAGGTTAGTGGTACATGTCAAATTAACATCCACATGAACTCCAGGACCCAGCAGAACATGACACTGGCACCGCCGGCTTATCTTCTTCCCATAGTGCATCCCGGTGCCATCTGTATGCGACAAACACACACCCAGCAGTCGACATGATATAAAAGAATCTTATCTTTTACCACATTATCTATGCAGTTTGTGAACTCCGATTCGTAGAATACACCGCCACCTACAAACATGGCAGACATGAACTCCCAACTCCGCACACCGGCACACTCGCAGTTTCCAGAGTACTAATGACTATCAGCTGATGCCAATCTCTCTCTCACACACACACACACACACACACACACACACACACACACACACACACACACACACACTAACTACTCTTTTTTTAAGGAACTGTAGTCACATTGTACTTTGCAAAGTAATGCTCTTTTGTCCTTACTCTGACTTACCAAGCCATTGACTATCTTTGCTGATCTGGTTATTTTGATTCTGGTTTTCCTCTGATATCCTGTTTGTTGATCGCCTGACCCTTTTTTTCCTGCCTTGACTTTGCATCTGCCTTTTGAATTGGAATTGTTTGCTGGACATTGTTTGTATAACTGCACTTGCATCCGTCTCTGCCTCTCCATCATGACAGAATACTTCGCCACTCCCAATGGATGCAGCAGGTGAATTTTGCATCTCGACTCAGGGACAGTTACCGGGAGAGCAGCAGCAATGTCTGGCGAATCTCAGCCTCCTGTTACAAGTTGTCACTGCCAATGCTATGCTGGGTTTTGCAGCCTTGGTCTCCACACTACGAGCATCCATGCCTATGCTGGAGTGATTCGCCTGTGATTCTTCCCTACGTAAGGGATTTCTCTTGCAATGCTCCTTGTATTTCGCCTGTCATGAGCGCACGTCTGGAGCATAGAAGATTACATGTTTCTTCGACCTGCACAGTGACAAAGCCTTGAAGTGGGCTATGGCCATGGGTTAGATTGGAAGTGAGCTAACGGCTAAATGTCCACGGACATATTTTGCAGTGTTTTTGACCACTTGCCCCAGAGCAAGGAGGTGGGGGAGTTCCTCCTCACATTTATGCCATGGTCCAGCAGAGTTTCCAAATTTGCTCTTGAATTCTGTACCATTGCAGCAGGAAGTGGATGGAATGATGCTGCTCTTAAAGCTGTATTTCCCGACCCTGAAATCCTCACAGAAATTGTATGCTGCAACAAACCGATGCCTGCATCGACCTGGCCATTCTGCTGGATTACCTGCTTCACAGTTGCATCGTCCTGGAGAAGTACGGAGTCTTAAGAGAGCAATTGCTCCTTCTGAACCCATGCAACTAGGGTGTACCAAACTCAATGAGAGAGAAAGAGAGGGAAGACGCCGCAAACACCGGTGTTTCTACTCTGGCAGCACTGATCATTTCCTTGTCCTCTGCGCTCCAAATTCACAGCCGAGACCACGCCACATTTGAGTGGGAGCTCTACACCGCACTATGAAATGGTGAGTACTGACCCGTCTCACTCTCTTTACTCATCCACCCTGCCAGTTACAGTGCAGCTCTCAGGTGTGGTTTCTCTGTTGACAACATTATTCGACTCGGCAGACATGGAGACTGCCACCTGCCTCACCATCTGATACGCATGAGGGATGGAGACAAGTCCAAGATAGCCTTTAGCACCCCCTGTGACCACTATGAGTACTGCATCATGCCATATGGGTTTTCTCGAGCTCCTGCAGTGTTTCAAAGTTTCATCAATGACGTTCTAAGAAACATGCTGGGTACATTCGTTATTGCCTATATCGACAACATTCTCATCTGCTCCCTCACATATGAGATCAATCAAGCCCTTCAACATCTCACCAAAAACTAACTGTTCATTAAAGGAGAGAAGTGTGCCCATCACCAACACACCATCTCTTTCCTGGGACACATTATTTCACATGGAGTGTCCATGGACCCAGCCAAGATCTCTGCCATCACTGAGTGGCCCACGCCAAGAAACATTAAGGAATTACAACAATTCCTTGGCTTCACCAACTTTTCTTGGCATTTCATTCAGGGTTTCATCTCAATAGCTCAACCAATAACAGCTCGCATCAAGAAATGAAAGAAACACCTTGCCTGGAACCCCACAGCCTAGGCAGCTCTCAACCATCTCAAGACAGCATTCACCACTGTACCCATCTTGACACACCCTGATCACAAGAAACCCTTTATTGTAGAAGTAGATGCATCCGAAATTGGAGTTGGAGCTTTTCTGTCCCAGTGCTTTAGGGAGAAACCCAAGCTTCATCCTGTGGCCTATTACTCCAAGAAATGAATCCCTGCTGAACATAATTATGACTGTGAGAACAGAGAACTAGTGGCAGTTAAACTGGCTCATGAGGAATGGTGTCACTGGCTAGAGGGAGCCCTTCATCCCTTCTTCACTGATCATAAGAACTTGGAATAAATCAATATAGCATAACGTCTGAATTCTTGTCAAGTTCGATGGTCACTGTTCTTTGCATAGTTTCAATTCACCCACTCATACTGACCTGGCTCCAAAAACAATAAAGCCAATACCCTCCCATGCCTACATGGCACCAGCCAACCACAAGACTCTGAAGTAAGCATACTTCCCCCGTCATGCCTTGTGGGGGCTATATCCAAGAATTGGATCAAGATCACACTCCTCCTCAGCAGATTCCACAGTCATGCCATCCTAAAAAGCTATTCATCCCAGTCCATCTATGGTTACAGCGAGTCTAATGGGCACACAACTTTCTGGCCACAGGTCATCCAGGTAGGCTACACACATATCAGCTTCTACAAACAAAGTACTGGTGGCCCAACATGTGCACAGTTTTTCATGCTCCACCTGTGCCCAAGCCAAGGTCTCATGAAACTGACCAGCCGGGAAACTTCTGCCCTTGCCCACACCACAGAGACCCTGGTCACACATTACTGTCGACTTTATCACCGATATCACAGAATCCCAGGGGTACAGCACCATTCTAAGCACTATTTTCTAAATCACTCTGACTCATTCCTCTACCTGGCCGACCCACAGCCTTTGCTACTGCTGAACTTTTGTTTACTCACATTTTCAGATATTTCAGTATCCCGGAAGACAGAGGCATGCAATTCACCTCCTGGGTGTGGGTAGGTCTCATGGAGAATCTAGGGGTTTCCGTGAGTCTTCAATCTGGCTATCATCCACAGACTCTATGGGCAAGTAGAGCAGGCAAATCAAGAGACTGTCCATTTCTTTGGAGCGTTCTGTGCCAACAACCAGGAGGATTTGGCTCAGTTTCTGCCATGGGCCAAGTATGCACACAACTCCCTGCAACATTCCACCACCCAGCTCACCCCCTTTCAGTGTGTGCTTGGATAACAACTCCCATTCTTTTCCTGGAACACCAACCCTACTGCCTCGCCTGCTAATTATCACTGGTACTTGCGTACGTTATATTTTCAGAAGCTTTAACTACATTGAGGATTGTGTAATACATTCATTCCTTAAACTAACATTAATTCCTGTTGTGGTTGCCACAATGTGGTCAAATTTCAGATCTTGTCTTATATGGGTATGAAACACAACGATGATACATGGGACTTTTTGTAGCCTTTTCTATTTTTTTTCTTTCTTTCTTTCTTCTAAAGACGTTTGTGTAATCCACTGCATACAGGAAGGACACACTCATTCTAAACTGACTGACAGGGACACTTCCTGTCTCACTTCCTTTCAGGATGAATGACCTTATTGGCAAAGACAGCAATATATGTATGCTGTTCTGTTAAATTACATGTACAGCTTGTTTGTTAAGTCAGAAAATTGAAAACTAGTGAAGCACAATAAGTATAAATAACTAATTAATTAAAGAAACATTACTAAACTTGAGTTTCAAGGTACTAATTCTAGTCACTGAGAGGGTTCATGGGGAACATAATTGTAGAGGAACATTAAGGCACATAGCTGGACCTTTGTTGTATCCTTTTACATTGTTTGAACAAAAATGCATTTACATGAAATTTCTTTGGTTGTGCAATATTTCATTATACTGTATATATTTTCACTGAAGCATATGTCTAAAAATGTGTGATATGGATTTCTTACATTTATGTGGTCTTTACATTTTATTAATTTGTGTGTGTGTGTGTGTGTGATTATTTTAGTGTGTGAATGCGTGTATATATTTGTTTTTTTGTATGTTATTCTGTGCATGTGGCTATTTGCAAACAAGCATGTGCCTGTAATTATATGCCCTCTGGGTGATTGGCTTAGTCAGGCAGAGTAAAACCTGCTCTGCTTTCTCTTAACCTTAATTTGCCAGGATGTAGCATGTCAGAGGATGGAGACGGATGGAATCTGTCTACTAATTTCAAATCATCAGTGGCTTTTTTCCCCTGGTGTCTTCCACACATGGGCTCAAATGTATATACACTCAATCTGTATGAGTAAACTTGTCATGCTACTTTGCATGGATGTCTTGTTTTTAAGGTTATATGGGTTTGTCATTAGCATTAACCTATTCCAGAAACGCAATTCAATTGAATTTAGTTGTATTTAACAATAGACTTTGTCACCAGACAGCCTTACATAAATCTGAATGCAGATTCAGATGTGCATTTAGGCCACAATCTTTTCTAAACTTTCCTTTTTTAGTTGTCCATCTCACAAAATAGAAACATGAAACGATCCATTCAAATCACATATTCTGTCAACTTTCATTTAAACCACTATCTAGAACATGGTTGTGATTATTCTGACCAGTAGTTGCAGAGCACAGTGCAAGTGTTTGTACAGTAATGATCCTCATTATACCAAAATAAGCTATGTTGTTTGTTTGCTGTTCCTTTCTTTTTCTCATGTGATGTTTTGAATTGAACTGAGTGTAATTACAGACCCATCATGTTGTGTTGGCACGGTTGGCCATTTGAGGTTTCCACTGGTTGCCTTTACAGAATAAGATGTGCGAATTGTTCAGAACATTGTGTACTCTATGCACACAAGATATCCAGTGTAAATTCTAGGTAAGGTTAATTAGCTCAACTGTGAATTGTCCCTAACTTATGGGTTATCCAACTTGGTTGTCCAGTGAGGCAGGTGGTTCGGGCCTGAAATGCGTCTGAGGAAAAGATAGTTAGAAGTTTGTGCTGGAATGACCATGTTCAATAAGAGAAGCTGTTAAACAATATCTTGAGCAATTGTGGTCATAAAAACTTAACCATAGACTGGGGCTGCAAATTAACTATGGAAGCACTATGTAAATCAGATCTGTTGTATTAAAAAAAATGTAATAAAGAAGCATTACATGGTGCACTAATTTTTCTCTTGAACCAAAATGTCAGAAAGAAGCAAAAAAAAAAAAAAAAAAAAAAATATGGAATCTTAATTAATAAATTCTGACAAGATTTTAAGCAAATACTTCCAGATTTTGTGAGTTTTATAAAAAATTTCTGCATCCATACTCTGACTTGCTAATAAACAGCATGCTCACAGTCTTATTGCCTCTTTAAGCTTTCCCCAAAACAGTCCCTTGAGGCTCAGATACACCCGCAAACCTCTGACAGTTGATTACATTCATTGGGTTCGAGTCAGGGATTCGTTAACATGGGGTGAGGTGCTTGCAAGAGTGTGTGCACGTGCACGCGCGTGTCTGTGTGGTCTGCTGCTTCTACTGGCTCTGTAGTGATGGAGAGAGCAAGCAAGAGATAAAAGAGGAAAAAGAGAGAAAGAAAGCAGGACTTTCACTTCCCCAATTTGGCATCTGCATCTGTCCATTACTGGCAGCTAACCAAGCCAAAGCACTCGGCTGCCTCTCCAACCGCAATAAAGTCACTCGGAAATAAAGAGACGTTTCACCAAATCCAGCAATAAACCAACTGTCAGTCACTGGCATGCTTATTAACAAAATGAAAAAGTGAAATCTAACAGTAATTAAATCCATATTCCATAAAATGAAAGCATGCCCTAATATATCAGCATCACTGCTGCATCTGGTAAATCTTCATTACATTATTGTCTCCAAGATGTAAAACAGGGTGGTGTTACATAAAAAAAAAAAAAAAACATAAAAACGAGGAAAATAATGACTTAGGAAGAGCTGATTTAATATTATTTTCATTATTGCACTATAGCTGCTCAGGTCTCATCTCATGGGTTTAACTGCTCTTCCTGTAGTTTACACTCTGTTTCATTTAATGAATATATTATTAAAACTTAATAAATAACTTAATAACACCTCAAAGCTGGCTTTGGTGCTTTAGAGATAAGACAATTGCATAATATCAGAAGGTAAAATTAAGAAGATCTATGGATACACTTCAATATCATATTAAAAGCAACGAATATGAACTGATTTGTTCAATAACATGTTAGCACAGATTTCGAGGGGAGATTGTTTTTGGATTGGAGCAAATCATTCAGTCTGTACAGGATTTTGAATGTTTTTGTGATTGTTGTGGCCAAAAATGCTTCAGTTTCCTGCCGCTTTGAAAAAAATTTGCTATGCAATTTGCAGAGATTTTTGTGCTTTTTTAATTTTAATTTTTTTTATTTTTCTAGAGAGCAACTTGAATGGGCGATATTGAAGTGAATGCATGTTGTGATGACATCACATGATTCGTCTTGGCCCAAATCTGGGGATAAACTGCGGAAGTTTTGAAAAATTGCAAAATTCTTCAAATATTGCGGAATTTCCTTGATTTTGCGTTCATTTCTGAGATCACAAAATTCCAATATCCAGGAGGAACTGATTGTCCATCCCAATTCTACGATAAAATATATTGTGTTGAGAATGTAAGACACTGTCAGCTCAAAGCTACTGCGAAGTCTATGCTAATATGCTGCAGCCAAGAACTTTGTTAGCAATGACACAACTAGCCAGTTTAGTCCAAATTTCTCATTGAAAACAGGTTCATAACCATTCATACAGTCACGGTTTAGGATTTATTGCTGTAGGAGTGACTGTTGAGTGAACTCTTGTAATGGTAGTGGAACTGTGTTTTGTTAATATATGCTGTGTCCAAAGTTTTTAATTATATCACTTAGAGGACTTTTTTTTTCTTCTTTGCCTTTCTTCATCACCAAAGTGCACCATTATACCAGCTGTCTGTCAGCTTTCATCTTTCGCTAGCCTATACCACCTGTAACCACAGTAACAACCTCACAGAAATACTTAAATGTCTTATTTACTGTCATCTGTTTAAAATACCAGCAACCCCTCAGCCTATCTGGGTTCCATGTGTAAGGAATAAAACACTGTTATAGGAAAATATTCACAATTAGAGGTGTTTGGTGCATTACCATCTCAAATTTGATTTTGCTATAACAACATACTCCAAAATATTTTATTCATTTTATATCATAGCAATTTGACTTTTTATTTATTTATTTATTTATTTATTTATTTATTGAAGAGCGACACAGAAGAGCGACACATTGGACTATTTAATAGGTAATAGCTACATTTCATTTTGTGGTTGATCATTTACAGCTGTAAACAGTCATTCCTCTACCAGCCTCGCATTTATTTTTCTTGCTCTTGTAATTATCTCTTGTAAGACAAAACAAAAAAATGCAGCTCACTGTGTTGTCTGTCCAGAAGACTCAGCCATGTTATAAACCTTGAAGAAGCAACTTTATCTCTGGCTGTTACAAAGACTCCTTCCTTTAAATACATTTATTACTAGACTTATATTATGTTAGGCTTATATAAAAGTCACAGTTAATTAGTTAATTAGTTTGTACAACAGAATATTTGTTACACCACGGCCAGCAGATGGCGCTGCGGCATGGCGTCTAACAAAGACACGTGACTCTTTTGTTTTGATTCACAAAGTTAGTGCACTTCCGGTTTCAGTACTAGTTCAGTTTGAGTATGTCTCTGATTTAACCCAGGTGTCTGTATTTTGGTTTGATTGTGTTTTGTATTTAAATACCTTGTGTGGATGCGCACATTGCACAGTATTACTTTGAACATGTACGATAGTTGTGGACGATAGTCATGTTAAGTAGCATGCATGTGTAGCATGCTAGCTGTCGTAGCTTCATGTTTGTTTTCAAGTAATGCCTAGATGTAGTCTTATGGTTAGTCTTATTAAGTTCGTACCACGCTTCCTGTGTTTGGATTTGTTTATTTGTTAGTCAATAAAGTATTTGATCTGTACCTGCATCTGCCTCCAGTCCTGTTCCGTAACAATATTATAGAATATAAGTAGCCTTACAGCTACTGTCAGAACTGCTGTTGTAGAAACGTTACATCTTCCAACTAATCAGAATTTAGAATTCAACAGCGTAATTTGTAGAATTATTCTCTTTATACTCATAAGTGCATTTTTCTCAAAGAGAAACAGTATCTAACACTCTATTGATAGATATAATGAGAGGCTCTAAACCAGTGATCTGGATGCGATGCATACATTTTCATGCCTGAGGCTGATTAATTTTTTATATAAAGGGTAATGTTAATCCATCCATCTTCTATACCACTGATCCTTCAGGGTCACGGGGAACCTGTAAACTAACCCATTGAGCATCGGACACAAGGCAGGGTACATCCTGGACAGGGTGCCAATCCATCGCAGGGCACAGTCAAATACACAATCACACACCCATTCATACACTATGTACACTTTGGACATGCCAATCAGTCTACCATGCATGTCTTTGGACTGGGGGAGGAAACTGGAGTACCTGGAGGAAACCTCTGGTGCACGGGGAGAACATGCAACTTCCACACACACAGGGATGTGGCAGGAATCGAATCCCCATCCGTGGCGGACAATTTTAATAATGTTAAGCAAAATATCAGTGCCATGATGTTGCTCTATAAAGGTGAAGAGTTTTAAAAGGAGTGCTGATAAAATCTATATACAGTAAACATGCACCCAGGCTAGCAGTATAATTCAGTGCCACTATCTGTATCTATTTAGTGCTCCAAATTTTTGCATTTAAACTTCAAGTAGGTGTGGCCTGAACCAGAAGATAGACATGCCACACTGTCAATGTGGTCTGTGAATTCTGGCTCTACTACTTCCTCAATCTCAGCTACAGTGAGGGAAAAAAGTATTTGACCCCCTGCTGATTTTGTACGTTTGCCCACTGACAAAGAAATGAACAGTCTATAATTTTAATGGTAGGTTTATTGGAATAGTGAGAGACCGAATAACAACAAAAATATCCAGAAAAATGCATGCCAAAAATGTTATAAATTGATTTGCATTTTAATGAGGGAAATAAGTATTTGACCCCTCTGCAAAACATGACTTAGTACCTGGTAATGACTTAGTAATTACTTGATATTTTCAATGCCCTGGCTGAAGGAGGGAGGTTCTCACCCAAGATTTGATGGTACATGGCCCCGTTGATCGTCCCTTTGATGCGGTGAAGTTGTCCTGTCCCCTTAGCAGAAAAACACCCCCAAAGCATAATGTTTCCCCCTACATATTTGATGGTGGGGATGGTGTTCTTGGGGTCATAGGCAGCATTCCTCCTCCAAACACGGCAAGTTGAGTTGATGCCAAAGAGCTCCATTTTTTCTCATATGACCACAACACTTTCACCCAGTTGTCCTCTGAATCATTCAGATGTTCATTGGCAAACTTCAGACGGGCACGTATATGTGCTTTCTTGAGCGGGGCGCTGCAGGATTTCAGTCCTTCACGGCGTAGTGTGTTACCAATTGTTTTCTTGGTGACTATGGTCTCAGCTGCCTTGAGATAATTGACAAGATCCTCCCGTGTAGTTCTGTGATGACTCCTCACTGTTCTCATGATCATTGCAACTCCACGAGGTGAGATCTTGCATGGAGCCCCAGGCCGAGGGAGATTGGCAGTTCTTTTGTGTTTGTGCCAGAAATCTTTCTGATTGAGAGGGGGTCAAATAATTATTTCCCTCATTAAAATGCAAATAAATTTATAACATTTTTACATGCGTTTTTCTGGATTTTTTTGTTGTTATTCTGTCTCTCACTGTTCAAATAAACCTACCATTAAAATTATAGACTGATCATTTCTTTGTCAGTGGGCAAACGTACAAAATCAGCAGGGGATCAAATACTTTTTCCCCCAATGTACATCATTACATACAGTGGTGTGAAAAAGTGTTTGCCCCCTTCCTCATTTCCTGTTCCTTTGCATGTTTGTCACACTTAAGTGTTTCGGAACATCAAACCAATTTAAACAATAGTCAAGGACAACACAAGTAAACACAAAATGCAATTTGTAAATGAAGGTGTTTATTATTAAAGGTGAAAAAAAATCCAAACCATCATGGCCCTGTGTGAA